>CM045772.1:24960220-25160220 GCA_025200525.1 Camellia lanceoleosa | reverse complement strand
ATTAGGACATCACGGTTTAATCTGATTCAACTGAACGTTTGAACAGATAATCCGTCCGTCCAATCTCTTTTCCAGTTAACTCATCATCTTGGTTTTTAAAACCTTGCATATTAGGACACAGAGGGATAGAGGTACATCGATCATAATGGCCCCAACCCATGTTTATGTGTGATGAGTCCCACACGTGGGGTATTGTTCGGCTCCATCCATAAGGTTTAATTTGCGTTAGGACCATTCACGAGGATGGAGACAAATATACAAGGTAGGAATATTGTAATTGACCTGTGTTTGGACCATTTGTATGAACACAAAAGAATAGAGGAAATAAGATTGTAATGACCCCAACTCTCATTGTTATACATATATATATACATTGACAATATGGATGGATGTCTTGTATAAATGATTAGTTGAAGCAATGAACCAAACGACATATCTTGACTCTTTTGGGTTAATTCCACTGACGTCTAGTTGGTTTTGTTTACAAAAAATAAAAATAAAATGAAATTTTGATGGTCATCTTTTTTGCTCTAATCAAATACCCTTTACTCTATTTTGATGGTTTTTTTTTTTTTTTTGGCCAAAAATGTTAGAGATCTTAAAAATTTTACTAAAAATTTTATCAAATATCTCACATGGGTGTAGGACCCACACGAGACTTATATTTTGTGGGTCCCACACCTAGATTAAACATTTAATAGAATCTTTAACAAAATTTTGAAATTTCTAACATTACTCTTTTTTTTTTTTTTTTTTTTTTTTTTTTTTTTTTTTTTTTTTTTTTGGCACTAATCACATACCCTTCCTGTCTTTTTCCCCTCCTACTTCGTATTTATTATCACATCCCCTTTTATTTTTTTCACATGTGAGTCCTCTACTATTAGTCATCATAACTTGTTCATTTTTCAAGTTTTATTAAATACCTAATTATATAAAACAAATTATAATGAAAATGTCAGAATAATTCCAATTATAATATCAAGAGCAGAGATAATAGGTGTTCTTTTTACTATATTAGAATTATGACTGGATATAGGGTTATCCGAACTACACAACATGCACAACCTGAACCGATCTACATACAAATTGATAGTTTCGCAGACACAATACGGGCAAATGCGATTTGAAATATGGTATAATTACGGATTACGGATTTAACCTGTACCCGCACTTAGAATTCTTTTTTTTCTTCTTAAAACCTAGACCGTTTTTATTTTATTATTGCATTTTGGATGAATGTAAAAGTTCATAAAAAATTACTTTTAGGTAAGCTTAGAATTTTGAATGATTTTACTTTAATTGTACTGTTAGATAGTAGATAGTGAATAAGATTAATGATCTAATTTAGGATTTTAAAAGATGTGTTTGTATTAGTTTATGATTTGATTTAAAAGTTTAGGATTTTGAATAATTTGTTTGTGTTAAGAATTGATTTTGTTGTGTTTTTAATTTTATAAGTTTTAATTCATTAATTATTAATATTGAAGCATTTTAGAAAATGTGGGGAAAATAGTCCAAAATAAATATTAACAAAATGGGAAGAAAAAAAAGGTTCCAAAATAAATTTAAAAAAAAAAAAAAAAAAAGAGTCCAATCCGCAAATTGTCCGCAACCGCCCGCACATCCACCAACCTTATCCCCACAAACCGCAACCCCCATTGCGGGCAATTGTGGGTTGAATTTTTTCCAAACTGTATACATGCTGACGGGTCTAAACCGATCTATAAATCGTCCAAAATCGAACCGCGACCACCCCTAATTAGGATACTAATAAAAACTCTTAAAAATGATGGAAAAGACCCACACATAAATGAAAGAGTCAAACCCTAAACTTTAGTAAAATTTAAGATAATATTTGATTTATTGAAATTATTTGGAGCAAGAATGAAAAATCGCTGTTCTGTAATGGTGTGTTTGGTTTACACATTTAGCTAGGCATTTTAAAATAAAAAAACATTATATCAAAAATAGTTATATTCCATTTACTTTTTTTTTTTTTCTCTTTTAAATTTCTATTCAAATTCATAAATCAAACACATCGTAACAAAATAATTATTGTCTTAAATTTATCTGTCAGTTCCTAAACCATTGTTAGTGATATATTGTAATTATGGTTATTAGAATCTCAAATCGGATCATAAGATCTTAAGATCCTATAACTCTAGTTGGTTCAAACGATTCAGATTGCACTAAAATCTTTAATTTAATAAGATCTTAAAATGATTACGATCTTAATTATAAAATCATGTAAAATCTCACTAAAATCTCAATTTCACTACCATGCCGATCCTTCCAAAAAAAATTTATTATTATTTATATCTTATATACGTACACATATGTGTATATTTATATGAGAAATTTGATTATAAATTCTTTTTACAAACCTCTCTTTTAATTTATGATAATATGAAAAATGTATTATATGAAATTAAATATTTTTCTTTAATAATTTTATAATTGTTTAACATACATTATCATTATAAATAATTTATTATTTTATTTTTTAATAAAAATAAAATTTTACGGTTCTCAACTTAATTTTGCGATCCACAATTTATTCTTAATAATTTTATCCAGAATCGATTGGGAGTTTGAATCTGAGCTCCTCCGAATGCCCTGTGCTGACACCCCATTTTTGACCGACCTTAAGACTCAGACGTCACCGATTGAGCGCTCGGTGATGTTGCATACTGTGCTTGTTCAGAAATCTCAGAGTCGCGGCCGTGCGCCTCGCCTCCGGACTCCCGAACTCTCTTCTGTGCCTTGTTTCGGTTTGTGAACCAGACTCGATTTTCTCTGTTTTCTTTTCTGAGGGGAGGGAGCGGTCCCGTAGACCATCTCTTAGTGGCCGTGGGCTACATTTCGTGGCCGTAGGTCATTTTGCCCATTGGCCGGTCGAGTCTTCGGGCCGTCGAGCGTGCCTCGGTTCGGGACCACCAAACCATCTCCGATTCCTCCGGTTTCTGGCATGCATCTCATTTACTCCCTTTCAAGGGACACTGGGGTCCTAGATACCCACTTCGTGGCCAAACACCACTTTCGGTGCTTAACGGCCGGTTTTCGGGACCCCGAACTGCGTGTTTTGGCCCCCGAGCATTCGTTTTGCATCAGTTTTTGTTCATTTTTGACAGCTACCTCTGTTTTATCATAAGGAAGGTCACTGGAGGGTGGAAGGACAGTAATTGTCTCAAAGAACCGCTTATGCTCCTCCAAATACTGCTTTTTTCTCACTTCCGGGCTAATGTTGAACACCTTAGGGCCATTTTCTTCGAGCCAAAACCACATATTTGTGTTGTACACACATGGGAGGACCCTAAAAAATAGAGCTCGGCTAGTAATTCTTCTTTTCATTTTTGGACCTCTCCTAGAGGTGGCTTGTTGTCTCTCCTGCTTCAGAGTTGCCAAATTCCAACCATAGGGCCTTGTTGTACACATATGGGGGGACACCACCCTTTGGTGCTCGGCCAGAAATTCTCATTTTTCATTTTTACCCCTAGCCGGCTGGCCATGGGGGATAGCCGGCCGGCCACCTCCAGTAAAGGTGCCTAGCCGGCCATGCTCCTTGAAATCTGCCATCTACCCATACAAATTGCTTCCAGAAAAAGATCTCAGATCCGGATATTTTGGAGGGAAAGCTTGGGTGCATTTCCCTCCTCTTTTACACCCCCTTCTTAGCCTTTATAAGTGGCTGGCCAGCTCCCTCATTAGGGTTAGAAAAACTCCCCTTAAGAGCTCATATACATTGGCTTACATCTCCTTCTCCAAAAACCTTCAAACTCTCAAGTTTTGGCCTCATTTGTTCATCAACACCAAGCACTACCTTCACCACTTCCATTCCAGCAGCAAGGGAAGATTTTTCAGAGGCTAAGAAGCAACAAACTCAAGCCAAGAAGCAACCAAAGTGTAGTCTTCAAGGGTAAGTCACTATTTCCCCTTTTGTAGCACTTTCTTGCCTCATTTCTTAAGCCTATTTTCTTATTGTTTTGAGCTCCGACCTTAACTGAAACTAGGTCTATTTTGAGATATTCTTCATGTTTGTTCAAGGGCTCAACCCTGTTTGATCCCTCTATGATGCACTTGCTTCAATATCATCTTGTATGTCAATATTTTGCATGCCTTTTCTAGCCTATGAGTGATCTGTTTTCGAGCATAATGTAAACTTTGAGTGGGCCTATTTTGAGTCCCTCTTAAACATTGAAGAAGGGCTCAACCCTGTTTGGCCTCTCTATCATGCACTTCCTTCATAATCTCTCATATTTACCGTAAGTTTGCATGATTTTTTTGGCCTATGTGTAGTCTGTTTTGGAGCATGTCATAAACTGTGAGTAAGCTTATTTTGTGTCCCTATACAACATTGTAGAAGGAATCAACCTTGTTGGGGGTCTCCATATTATACTTGCCATTATATCCCTCTTTGACCCCCATTTTGCATGCCTTTTTAGGCCTATCTAGCTTCTGTTTCCGGCCATGAGCAGTACTGAAAATGTCCATATTTTGGCTTTCTTGTCATGTTTTGTTAAGGGTCTAAGGCTGTTTGACAAATGTAAGGCCTACCTCATGTTCTAGCCTTTGTTGGCCTAGTTTCTTGCATGGCATTTTTAGCATGTTTTCATACTGATTTGAGGGATGTCATAAACTTAAAATGTGCATATTTTTGGTCTCTCATCAGTGTTGTAGAAGGAAATTTTTCAGTTTGGGCATTGCATGTATCACTTGCTTCATAGCCTCCCTTGTGGAGCCATTTTTGTATGCCATTGTTGTCCTATCTATGCTCACTATTTCGCCATGTTTTGTACTGTAAAAAATGCTATTTTAGGGCTGCCTTGCTACTGTTTTGCATTTCATGTACCAATTATGCATGTTTAGTATGGCTGTAGGCCACTTCGGGTGCTTAATATCGCATTTCGGGACCCTTCCGTGCATTTGGTGTCATTTCCCCACCTTTCGGGACTGTTTTGCATCATTTGTGAGTGCTGAAATTCATTTGCATGTTTGCATATCATTTCCATGTCATTTTGTGCCTTAGGGCCATTGCCTCGGTTTGCGTGCTCGTGTGCACGCATTTCGAGGCACTTCATTTTCATCTCTTCGGCCTCTCATGTGAGTGTGGCTGGGGCCCTCTCACGTTAGTGTAAGCCCAATTTGCATTGTGTATGCCATTTTATACCTTTATGTCATCGCCTCGGTTTGCGTGCCCGTGTGCACGCATTTCGAGGCATCTCATTTTTTTATCTATCGGCCTCTTACGTGAGTGTGGCTGAGGCTCACTCATGTTAGTATAAGTCCATTTTGCATCGCATATCTCATTTTAGTCCTGTTGCATTCCGTATGTCATTTTCTCAGTTTGCGCGCCCGTGGGCACGCATTTCGAGACATTTCATTTTAGTCTCATTGTATATCATATTCTAAGCCGTTTCATGCATTTATGCCATTGCTTCGGTTTGCATGCCCGTGTGCACGTATTTTGAGACACTTCACTTTCATCCGACGGCCTCTTATGTGAGTGTGGCTGAGGCCCACTTGTGTTAGTGTAAGTCCAATTTGCATTGCGTATGCCATTACATGCCTTAGGATCATCGCCTCGGTTCGCGTGCCCGCGTGCACGCATTTCGAGACATCTCATTTTCATAGCACTGTGCATGCTAGGATTGTATTTTAGTTGCATTCATGCATATCATGCATATTGCATCGTGTTCGAGATAGGAGTTAGCCTGCACGCGAAGCGGCGCGTTCCGAGTGACGGAACGGGTCTTAATTCCCAAGTCACCGATACTCCGGATTACCCATGATGGAGTTAGGTTTTGTTGTAGCATTCATCGGCATTCACCTCATATTGAGTTGTGCATTCTGATTCCTCGGCTATCATGCATCGATATGCGTGATTGGTGGCACGAGGATCGAGGCATGCATATATTTGTGAAATACATTGCTATGCCCCTCTCCTGCTCTCTGTTGCAGCAAAATGAAGGATCTGCAACTTTCCGGAGTCTGGCACGCATTTCAAGAAACATCGCAAACAGAGGCTAATCGGGGCATCCCAGTGGATTTCCGCGCAAAGCAGCTCAACATGCATCATTTCATTATCCGAAGCGGAGTCAAGGCAGCCCCCTGGCTTGCATGCCAGTTTACAATTTTTCTTCTTTAATTTGTTAATTAATTAGGAATTTGTATATTTTTTTATTTTTTTATTCGGACTGTATATTTCGAACTGTATTATTCTTTTATTCGGACTGTATTATTTATTCGGACTGTATTATTTATTCGGACCCTCTGCGCAAGAGCATAATTGTAATAAGTGTGGGTGAGTGTGATGTATGTCTTCCAATCCCACGTTTTTCTTCCCTTTTATTTACCCGCTTACGATGGTTAGATATAGGGCATATTTCAATTAGTATACAGTATGATAGCATGTTTGCATCATTCATCTGTTTTGCATGCACCGGGCTCGGCTCATCATACAAACTGCATTTGTATTTCAATTCCAAGTTGAGTACTCGATAGCTGTAGCATTTCATATGCCATGTTTAAGAATAGCCGAGCCTGCTATAGTTTGCATCTTTGCATGTGTTGCATTAGACATTTCAGTATACTTAAGTCCATGCATGGATTTCTATCAAGCTTCTGTTTTGGCTTGGAGTACTCGGTGAGTTTTATGCTTTAGCATCCTTGCATGCGTGTGAGTGACTGCCATGAATAGCATGCTTACCATGAGGCTAAATGCTTACGTGATATAACTGCCTTGAATGCCTGTGGGTGGAGGTTGAGTTATTTGAATTGGGACAATTCATCAAATGTTTGTTTTAAGCCCACTAGATAGTGGCAAAATCATGTTTTCTAAAGCCCACCTGAGGGTGGCAAATCCGCGTCTTAGCCTACTTGTGGGTAGCACCATCAAACCATTTTCAAACAAACAAACATGAAATGTTTTGTTCCAATTCAGGCGACCCAGTCTATACTTGTATGCTGTGCGCATCATATAGTAACCTAGGCTAATCACCGGAATAAGAACTCGCAATGTTTTCAAAATCAGATATCATGGTTAGTAGAGGCCGGTCTTTGACCGGGCGAGCGAGGGTACTCACGAAGTGACCTTCCCCAATCGTACCAAAGTTCCCGAGCCGAGGCAACTTTGGTGATGACGGACACGTGGCCTTTTGGCATCGAGTCAGGGTTTCCTAAATTTCCCATTTTAAAATATTTAGGTGGCGACTCAGATCTGGCAGCGATCCATGTTTGGCTCTTCTTTCAAAACATCTGTTTTCAAAACGATTTGTCGGATTTGGACTCTTCGGTTCAAGATTGAGAAACCGTGTCATTTGAGTCCTTCGAACTATAGTGACCCAATATCGAACGAGCAGGGGACTCGACTCCTTCCCGGGATGCGTCGGGACGTCTACACCTAATTTTTTTTTTTTTTTAGTAGAAGAAGGAAGAAGACGGAAGAGGAAAGAGGAGAAGGAGGAGGAAGAGGAGGAGGGTCTAAAAATAGAGAAAGAAGAGAGGAAGAAGACGAAATGAGTGAGGCGGAGAGCAGGCGAGGCGATCGGCGATCAACGACGCGATCGGCGATCTGCTTTCCCTCTCTCTCTTTCTCTCCATCTCCCTCTCTTTCTCTCTTTCTCTTTCTCTTTCTCTCCCTCTCCTCTTCCTCACTGCGTCTGAAATAGAGGAAGAAAAAAAAAAAAATATTTGTGAAACGACATCGTTTCACAAATTAAAAAAATTCGGGGCCAAAAATTTCAAGGGCCAAAACATTTTTCAATTTTATCTCACATTTCGATTTAAACAATTTTGGTCATAATCAGCAGCATTTTCGATCCAAAAAATTAAAATCCAATAAAAAATAATAAAAAACGCATCTCAATTGTCAGAACAAAACTAGTTGTCAAGAGGACGTGTCAAGATATGAGTGGACAGAAGGGAGGAGGGGGTACCGAGTAAAATTCTACGGTTTGGGGGGGAGTCCAATCGTGTGTACCAAAAAGCATCTGTCGTAGTCTGACACCGACACGTGTCAACCAGGGGCCAGCTTAATATTCGCCGGTAAATTCGGTGCGGTCGTTGTTGCTCTCTTCTCCTGACACCTTTTATTAAGCAAAAATATCTAATACTTCCTCTTTTTTTTCTTTTTTTTTCACTCTTTTGACTCTTTTTCTCTCTCATTAGTTAGACTTTTTTTTTTTTTTTCATCACTACTTGCCACATGTGTATAGAGTGATGATTAGAAGGGGTCTCCATCATTCCTTTTTTTATATATATATTTTTTATAAAATTAAAAAATATATTTATTTAACTTATTCTAAACAATTCCTATGATCAATAATAGTATAGAGAATTACTTAACAGTATAGTAGGGGTGTAAGTTATTTTACAGTGCGGTGCAAATGAAGAGTTATTGTATATTTACAATTTTACTAAAATCTCATTTTAATTCTTAAATTTTGATCTTTTTACTTTAATTTATGTTGCCTTGATCAACAATAGATAGACGCAAATATGGCATTGTCCTTCAATTTTTGTCAGTTTCATTAATAGTAGATGGACGGAAACATGACATTGCCCTTTAATATTTGTCAATTTCATTAACAATAGATGTACACAAATGTAAACTGCAACTTGACTTAAGGTGTTAACTCCATTTGAACATGAAGGGTTAATGTGAGATTTTAATAAAAAAATACAAAGTTATTAAGTGTAATTAACCCTATAATTTAGTCAAGGAGTTTACATAACTTAAAAATTGTTTCCAACAGCTCTATATGTCTACCCAAAAATTAAAAAGGATAAATTTGAAATTTTTTTTAAAAAAAAAGAAGGATAAATTTGAAAAACTAAAAGTAGGGGTATAAGAAAAATTGATGAATCTAAACTGACAACTCAACACTAATCAATATTTCAATTTTTAGTTGGTTTTTTGTAAGGTATGATCTATATAGATTTTATAATATTTCAATGCTTTTTATTTTATGATTCTTTGAGTATTCAACGATTAATGACCAATGCTATATTTTTCGTAATACAGATGGAGGAGAGAATCATTTATAATGCAACACTCATTCTATCTCTCTCTTCATTTATTTCAAATATGAAACTCTACAGTTTCTATGAAAAATAAAGATTGACAGTTCTAATTTTGAAACTCTAAAGAAAGTTCTAGTGATGTGGTAAAGAATTGGGCCCACACATGATGTGATGTAATGTGTATGCCTATGTTTTGAAATAAATTATCAAATATTCTACCAATCCCCTCACATAGGTGTAGGACCCACACAAATCACATGTGTGTGGGTCTCACACCCATGTGAGAGATTTGGTTAAATATTTGGTAATTCATTTGGGGTTCATAGCATTTTCCTTTTTTTTTTTTTTTTTCTCCTTCTTACCACATTACTAGAGCTCTTTTTAGAGTTCCAAAATTAGACATCTCTATCATTGTTGTTCTATGAAACTCTGAAAGCCTCCTGTTAATACCTTACTTACATTAAACTGAAAAACTGATAAAATCAAAGTGTAGCATGTAATTGACTTCAGTTCCTCAATCAACAAAATCAAATAGTTAAATTCGATTCTAAATTTTTCTTGCAAATTTTACTAAATCAAACCGATTACACCCTAAGTTGCCGGTCATGAAATGGTATATAATTGGCCTTTTAACTTTAATGAAGGGGGCACAAATTTTCTTGATAGCGTGTTCTCAGCCCTTTTTGGAAATTTTAGCTAGGTAAGAAATTCTCTTAGTCATATTCAATTCTTATTAATCACAAAGCGAGAATTGCATGAGACTAGTGGATGTTGTGATGTGCATTAAATTTAGTAAAATTACCTTTTAGCTTTTGCTTTATAAGATTGGTATGGTTAATTTGAAGAACAATATATGTGGTACCCAACAAATAAAACAAAGAATCTCTCCTAAAAACCACCAAGTGAGAAAAGTAACTAAATAATAAAATACATTATAAATTTAAATTTAGTATAATATGAATAATAATAAAAATAAATTTGATCTATACAATTCATTTCCTGACTTACATAGAATTAATGATAGCTATATACCAATATGATTAAAGTTATGAGGTTAGTTTTTGATATTTTCCATATGAAATTTAGCAATAAAGGGCATAAAAAATAAATAAATTGATGAATGATAATTTTAGGAATTATAATCACTATAACCAGGTGCTATGGTAACCATGAGTGATAGGAAAAGATTGCACACATAAGAAATGGTACGGCTATCAAATTTTTCCAGAGGATGATGATTGTGACTCAATATGCCAACCCAACAAACAAACACTGATTTTGCTAAATCTAAGGCACTATCTTTTTTTAATTGCCAACCTAAATTTCACCATTCTTTTTAACTATATTATTACCTCTTTAAGTAAACAAAAAAATAAAATCAAGGCTTTACTCTTATTGCATCATGATATATATATATATATATATTGTAAATTACACCGAACTCTTTTGAAATTTAGAGAAAATATAGTAAACCCAACAGGATTAACATAATTATATTGGATTCGTCTAAGGTTTTAATTCGCATAACACTTAATTCATTTTTATTAATAATTCGTTAGCTATAAATATATGGATTGAAAAGTATAGGACAAATTACACTAACAGTCCCTATAATTTAGGACTTATATCACTTTAATCTCTAACCTATTAATTGTGATACATTTGACCTTGAATTTTGAATATCATTGTAAATAAGGACAATTAAAGATATTGTTGGTTTATTTCAAGGGCAAAGTCGTCGTAAAACTTAGGCCTGGTTTGGGTACTCAAAAAAAAGTCAAAAATCCAAAAAGTTACTTAAAAAGTTAAAAAGTTATCACTATTCACTCAAAAAAATATTAAAAAATTAATTTTACACAATCTTCCTTTTCAAACAACTCTGACAGCAGAGCAGGCGGAGCTGGGGGTGGGAAAAATTGCATTTATTTAGGTATACAAATAATACGGTGCTGTTTGGCCCGTGGGGGCCCATCACGGGTCCCTTTTTAATAATCTGAACCATTCAATGTGTAGAACTCGTCGAGTACTATACGCCTATAAAAAATCACATTGATCAGATATCGGTAACTATATGATAAAATTAGTTAAAATTTATAAAATAGATGGTGTTATAATTAACGGTTGAAAACAAACTAATCGGATCAAATAGCTATCGATATTTGATCAACGTGATTTTTTACAAGAATATAGTACTCGACGAGTTCTACACATTGCACGGTTTTGATTAGCAAAACGGGACCCATGGTAAGCCCCCATGGGCCAAATTGCACCTCCAATTCAATGCCCAAAAAGCAGGAAATCATCTCCTGGCATCTACTCTACCGACGTTGTCCCACAATTCAACCTATCGTACAGCCTATTCCATCCAATTTTCTCCTATACACTAATTTACACAATTTTTTAATACACATTTTTTTCGTAAAAAGTCAAAAAATTATCTAAAACAGCAATCTTTTTTTCCTCAACTTTTTAATCCAAAAAGTCAAAAAGTGCACTTATTTAGGATATCCCAAATAACCCCTTATTCTATATTGATTAACTTATATATTGTTTGAAATATAATGGTCTTTTTAATGAATAATATTGGAACTTTTTATGTTATAAAGTTTTGTTTAGTTTGATTTTCAGAATTTATTTTTAGAACATTTTTCTAAGAAACTAAAAGTTAAATTGGCGAAAAAAAATTAAAAGCACATCATTTTTATATAATTTTATTTTTTTGGTGGGTAGAAATATTTTTTAAAAATAATTGTTTTGATATTTATTTTCAATAAATTAGTTTTTATTTTTTTCAAAAGTCAAACATGGTGACAACTTTGATGTCATTATTAAACCAATCAATTAAATCAAAAAAATATAAAACTAAAAACATTTCATATATTAAACATATTCATTATACATTAAAAGCCTGATAACCATAGCTTATATGGTAATCATCCAAAAATATCTGTTAACAACAAATACAGTCATCTAGTACATGATAACCATCCAAAAATATTAACAAAAATAACCACCCATTACATGATCATCATCCAAATACATACTAAAAATTAATTTGATAAAAAAATAAAAATAATTTTTTTTATCATATTTATATAACTTTATCTTTGGTGAGTAGAAATAATTTTAAAAAATAAATTTTTAACATTTATTTTTGTCAAACTAATTTATATTTTATCAAATTGACAACTTTACCATTGAAATTGAGCAACAATGTTTTCAATTGTCCTTATTTGAAACGAGATTCAAAATTTAGGATCAAATATATCACAATTGAAAGATTAGGAATCAAAGTAATACAAGTGTCAAACTATAAAGACCTTTAGTATAATTTATCCAAAAAGATATTATCATTTATTTTATACTAAAATGTATATTTTTTTAGTCTTTCTTTTTCATGCTATCTACATTAGTTTAGGCCATTTTAGTTTTACTAAAAAATATAACAGTGCAATTGTATTAAAACTATGAGACTTGCTATATTTTTTTTTTCAATATTAGAGAAGGTTAGTGTAATTTACCTTTTTTGTGCTTTTTAAATTTACTCAAATTTGTGCGTTTGTTTGGTATTGAAAACCACAAAATAATTTTTCGTCTTTTTTTTTTTTAGAATCATTTTGTAATAGGAAAAATAGAAACCAGCTTTGCAAAAATAAATATTAAAAATATATTTTTCAATTTTTAAAAAATATTTCCACTACATAAAAATAAAAATAAAATCATATAAATATGATAAATTTAAAATCTATATATTTTCACAAAAATAATTTTTAAAAAATAAAACAAACTATGAAAATCAAACAAAATCATTAATTCACTTGTTAATTGTATGGTAGTGGTCTCCGTGGACCTCAACTTTTATTGAGGACGAGAGCTCACAAACACCTCAAACATAATTAGTGGTGTAACTCCCTCAAATAATAATAATAAATAATTTCATAAAGTACTCTACTCATTCAGAAATTAATAATATTTTGTTTTTTCATTTGATAATCTTCACAAAAAGTACCACATGTATTATACATTCACAAATTTTAGATTCTGAATTTATAATATGTAACACAAGGCAATATATAGGAAATAAAAAGAAATTTTGAAGAAGTCCATGCCTTAATGGCTACATATTTCTGAGACGATACTTGGTTACACTTGAAGCACCCTGCTGTTGTTATGTAATTCAAGAAAATGATTTTCATATATTTGTATTGTTGCTGTGCCATTATATTTATAAAAGTCATGCGATAAGGATAAAATACATACAATGAGGAAATGATTAGAATGATAAATGATAAGATGATGATCAAGAAGAATCCGAGATTGAACCATATCTCAAAAGCTCCCTCAAGCAGAAGATTCCAAAGAGCAAACTTTCAACTTGTCCCGAAAAAATCGATAGGACTGTGAAGGCAATCCTTTAGTAAAGATGTCTGTGATCTGATCTTTTGTAGAGATAAATTGGATTTGAAGACCCTTGCGGGCAACTTTTTTGCAGACAATGAAAATCAATTTCAATATGTTTTCTACGCACATGGAATACTGGATTTGCAGATATGTAGGTAGCGCCAAGGTTATCACAATATAGAGTTGGGGGAGAGGATAACCGAATGCCAAGTTCAGTGAGCAATGATTGCAACCACGAAATTTTAGCGGAAGCATCAGCCAAGACTTTATATTCGAACTCAGTCGAGGACTGCGCTACTGTCTGTTCCTTACGAGAGCACCACGAGATCAAATTGTCACCAAGATAAATTGCATAACTACTTGTGGAATTACGATCATTAATACAACCAGCCCAATCGGCATCGAAAAATGCATAAAAGCTTGTAGAAAAAGTGGGTTAAAGCAAGAGACCATAATTGGATGTATCTTTGAGATACTGAAGGATCGGTTTCACAACCCGCCAATGTTCTTCAGTGGGAGAGTGCATAAATTGGCACACCTGGTTGACTGAAAAGGAAATGTTTGGCCAAGTAAAAGTGAGATACTGTAAGGAACCGATCACCATACGATAGTGTGAAGGGTCCGCCATAGGAGTGCCAGATATCGAGGTGAGCGCAGTAATGGTTGCAAAGGGTGTTTGAACTGGTTTGGATAACATCATTCCCGACTTGTGTAACAGGTCCATGATTTATTTGCATTGAGAAAGTAATAGACCATGGGAATGTTTACAAGCTTTAATGCCCAAGAAGTAATTCAAATCGCCAAGATCTTTGATGGAGAACTCAGTGCTCAAATTGTGAATGAGATGTTGCAGATAAGAAGGCGAATTTTCAGTAAGGAGGATATCATCAACATAAATAAGAATGTAAATCATAATACCATCAAGGTGATACACAAACAAAGAGCTATCAAATTTGGAGGCTTTGAATTGAAGTTGAGGCAAGAAACCCGTTAACTGAGAAAACCATGCATATGGAGCTTGTTTCAAGCCATATAAAGACTTATGATGTTTACAAACAAAAGATGGATGAACAGTATCAACAAACCCAGGTGGTTGGTGCATGTAGACATCTTCTTGAAGATAGCCATAGAGAAAGGCATTGTGCACATCAAGTTGCCAGATGGACCAATAACTTGAGACAGCAATAGAAAAAACAGTTCAAATGCTGGTAGGTTTAACCATGGGATTGAATGTTTCAAAGTAGTCAAGCCCCTCTTGTTGATGAAATCCCTTGGCAACTAAGCGCGCTTTATAGTGCTCAATCGAGCCATTAGCCTGCCGTTTGATCCTAAATATCCATTTACATCCAACAATGTTTTATACTAGAAGTGACCGGAAGTACGCTCCAAGTACCATTACGGATCAGTGCATTGATTTCCTCGGCCAAAGCTTTGCGCCAAATGAGAGATTTATTAGCTAAAGTAAAACAAGTCAGTTCGACTGAATCGGTGGATTCAAAGGTGGTGAGCAAGGCATTAGGTATGGTGGTCATAATTCAAAGAACCATGAGATGAGTTCAGTGGGAAATAGAGGTGGGTATGGGTAGAGATGTGAGGTCAATGATAAGATTAAGGCTGCGGGTGTGGTGTAGAGAGGATGAGGTAAGCATGGCAGGTGCTAAAACAAGGGAGGTAGTCGTGGCAAGTGGTAAAACGAGGGAGGGACGAGACGATGAAAGAGAAAGAACAATAGGTTGAGCTACTATGGGTGGATTGGGTAGAACGGATGGAGCAGCAGGTGGAGGTTGCTAGGACAACAGGATAGTGGGAGAGGGAATGGAGCGAAGCATCCAGTGGAGAAAGAGAGAGAAATTGAATAGGTGGGGCGAAGGAGTGGACTGTGTGGGTTGGGTTGGAGGTGAGAAATGAGGCCTGGACACATAAGTTAGTGCAATAATAAATGGATAAGAAGGTGGTAGGTGGGGTCGTTTTGGTAAAGAGGCAAAGGATGTAGAAAAAGCAAAAGTGGATTCGTTTAACCGAACATGACGAGCAATATAAAGACGACCGGTGGATGAGTCAAGACAATGATTGCCACAATGAGATGGACTGTACCCGAAAAATACACAAGGGGTGGACTGAAAATAAATTTTATGGTTATTGTAGGGACGAAGAAAAGGAAAACAACGGCACCCAAAGATTTTTAAAAAATTGTAATCAGGCGGTTTAGAAAACAAACATTGAATAAGGGAGATATTGTTAATGAGTTTAGAGGGCATGCTATTAATCAAGTAAACAGTCGTGTCAAATGCAAAATGCCAATATTTATGTGGCACATAAGCATGAGCAAGAAGGGTAAGACCAGTTTTAACAATGTGACGATGACGTTGTTCAACCGAACCATTCTGCTCATGCGTATGTGGACAAGGAAGGCAGTGAATAATACCCAAAGATTGAAAATAAGAATTTAGTTTGCGATATTCACCACCCTAATCAGTTTGCATGACTTTAATGTTGAGAGAAAATTGGCGTTCAACTAAATTTTTGAACTTTTGAAAAATATTGAACATATCAGATTTATTGAACATTGAAAAATACCAAATAAACTTAGAATATTCATCGACAAAGATTACAAAATATTTCTGACCTTCACTTGGAAGAAATGGGGATAGACCCCAAACATTACTAAAAATTAAATCCAAAGGTACCAAACTATGACTAGATAAGGATGGCAGGGAAAGTCGGGAGGATTTGCCAAATGGACAAGTAGGACACATTGTTTCTCGAGTGCATGGATGCTGAACCGGAAGGGTGTGAAAGCGGAGAATAGAACGAAGAACACTCTGATATGGATGACCAAGACGATGATGCCAACAGTGAGGAGAGAACAATGTAAAGTAGAGAGCTTTAGGAGTGAGTGGAGAGGTTAAAGAGAGCCGGTAAAGACCATTTTCATTCTTGCCGTGAAAAAGAGTTCTCTTGGTGAGTTGATCCTTAAAAAAAAAAAAAAATGTGAGATAAAATTCAAAAAACACATTATTATCTTTAGTAAATTGATGGATAGAGAGTAAGGATTTTTGAAATGTAGGAACATGAAGAATAGAATTAAGTCAAAAAGAATGAGAGAGAGAATGACGAATGGAAGAACCAACATGCGTAATCGGAATGTCCATACCATTGCCAATGCAAAGATGAGAGATACCATGGTAACCATCAACCTGAGAGAGAAAAGTGAGATCGAGGTGACATGGTGTGTTGCACTGGTATTCGAAAACAAATCGAGGTGAGAGGAATTGGGAGAACTCAAGCCACCATAAGAACTGGAAGTGGGACCGGAACTGTAAGTTGTAAAATCAGCACTTGGAGCAACCACGTGATCAAACCGGTGATAGCATTGAGAAGCAACATGATTAGGTTGATTACATAGTTGGCATCGAACACCAATATCAGCAGGTGGAGTAGAAAGGAGACCCGAACCACCATATGGCGAGTTAGAGCCAGAAGACGAGTATCGAGGGCTCAAACCATGAGGCATGTTGTCTTGCCCATCTCGCCCATGGCCTCGAGAAGAATCGCCATGAGAACGACCACGAGATGTGGATTGAGCAAAGGGTGCTTGCGAAACAATGGTTAGGGTAGATGTAGGCGTGGTACGATGAAGGAACTCATGGCTTAATAGCAAACTATGTAGTTCAAAGAAGGAGATGGGTTCTGGTCGAACAGTGAGGATCGTGACGAGATCCTTCAAGTCAAGAAAAAGGCCTTGATAAACATAGAGATTGAACTCAGAAGGAGAAAGAGGGAAGCTGGCACCAGCGAGTTCATCACCAATATTTTTAGCGTCATGAAGAAATGTAGTGGTTGTGCAATCATTTTGTTTCAACTGTTGAAGGCACAAACGGAGTTGAAGAAAACGAGTATGAGACGGCGAGGCGAAGGATGCCATCCAGGACAATAGTTGATGGTGGACAAGAAGATGAACCATCAATATATTGGTAGAGTTGTTGGCCACGGAGGTAAGAAAGGAGTTAAGTTTTCCAATAGAGGAAATTTTTGGATGTGAGTTTAAAAGAGAGGAAGCGATAAGCATGATTGAGGGAAATGGAAGAAGGTGCTGTGGTAGTGGGTGAGGACGTGGCAGTATTGGAGGATGAAATTTCGGAAGCCATCGCTCTGATACCAACTTGAAACAACCTGCTACTGTTATGTAATTCAAGAAAATAGTTTTTATATATTTGTATTGTTGTTGTGCCATTATATTTATACAAGTCATGTGATAAGGATAAAATACATACAATGAGGAAATGATAAGAATGATAAATGATAAGATGATGATCAAGAAGAATCTGAGATTGAACCATATCTCAACAGTTACAGCAAAAGTGGGTCAAGCCCAAAATAAGTAAATGGTTCGAGACTTGTACAAAAGATGTTGTAGGGAAGTGGTTTGGAAATACTCCTTGGATCCAATGGAACGCTCGAGATTCTCAGCTAAAAACCTGAAAAGGAATGAACACTTCGGTCGGGGGTGCCGGAATTAGCACTTCGACGAACAAGTCAGTGTTTGCTCTCTTTGTTACTTGTATCTTAAGTAAAACGTACTAATTTCCATATACCTCTTTTTGGTTGTTGTTCTTCTATTTATATATGCTCTTGGTCCTCAGGGTATGTCACGACCCAAACCCGGCCCTATAGGTTTAGCATCAGAATCGCCAAGAATCCGAGATTACCAAGGCTTTGAACAAAGAATATAGTAAAAGCAGTAGTACTGGCGGAAGCCAATACAGTAAATAACTAGTGTCCATTGAGCTGTGTAAATCTGTATGCCAAAAACATTTTTATGCATTCATACAGTTCAAACAGTGCAATCTATATGCAGTCTATACAATCATTTACAATCAGTCAGTATAGGGATCAAATCCCTAGATAACAGTACAGTCTATACAAATGTACAAAACAGTGAGGAGACCGACGGGAGACACAAAAACACCCCAAGCCATAGCATGGCAACTCGGAACCTCGCAGTGAGGCACATAGGCTGGCTTGACAAAACGGGGGACCAATCCCACGCTCCTAGCTCCTGGCGAGAACCTACATATATATATAACAAAGGAGCTAAAGCCCAGTGAATAACATACAGCGTAAAGAGGTTATGAATGAATGTCCCTTACAGTAATGAAATCAATTCATTATACAGTATTTCAATCTTTCAGTATTTCAGTCAATCAGTATTTCAATCAATCAGTCATATGTGGTACATCCATTAGCCTATAATGAGGGTCCAAAGGGACCGGCTTAATGAACCCAACAATAATGATGGCCAATCATTCAGTAAACAGTATGGTTCCACAAGGAAACCGACAGAGCTCTGTAACAGTCAATAACAGTG
Source organism: Camellia lanceoleosa (assembly GCA_025200525.1). Lineage (NCBI taxonomy): Eukaryota > Viridiplantae > Streptophyta > Magnoliopsida > Ericales > Theaceae > Camellia > Camellia lanceoleosa. The sequence continues at coordinate 25,141,430 of CM045772.1, read as the reverse complement.
GGTGCTAAGGATGCCACAATACAGTTCGAAATACAGGACATACATTCATTCAATCAACAATATCAGTTCAATAAACAGTTCAGTTCAGTATTCAAAATATAACCATTTGAACATATCTTTACAGAATCTGTTACTCACAGAGATTGGGCTAATAGTAGCTAGAGCGCGTCCCCGAGAGCCAACCCTAAACAGTTAACAAATAGAACACACACTAAGTTTCACAGTCGGAAGGATATAATTTAAATCCCTAAATTTCCTCGGTGTGGTTCTATGTCTAAATCCTCATTAAGATGCCTTAAACTAGGCCTAAGAGTGCCTAGGATGGGATGAGGATGCAAAAATGTGCCTGCAATCGGTTTGAAATTTTCAATGAACAGGTCCCCGCCGAGTTCCCTTCGGCGAGGAATGCAAACAAAGGGACCCGCTCGAGCGTCAACTTACCCGCTCGAGCGGACTGATGGACAATGCAAAAATCTTGGATGCGCGATTTCTCCGCTCGAGCGTGAAACTCTCCGCCGAGCGATCAGAAACACCAAGAAAATCTTTGGAGCATGCATTCCCGCCGCGGCACTTCGCCAAAATCTGAAAAATCCATATTCAACCTCCAAGTTCCAAACCAAGTTTTGATGCTCCAAACTCGATCCTCTTGGGCCCATTTTCTGGAAAACTCTTTCAAACACATAGAATAATAAGTTTTAAAGCTCAATTTAAGAAATCAAGGCCCAAGGGTGTTTCAATTAAATCCAATTTCAAACTAGTTTTCAAGAACAACATGCAAACATGGCATGCATGAGTTTTAAACCAAAATCAATCTTCAAATCTTGCTCTAAAGAGCTCCAATCTTTCAAAACAACTTGAAAACATGGACTAATATATGAACATGAGCATGCATGTGACAATTAGCCAAGAATTCAACTTCAAAATCACCAATTCAAACATGCATGCAACAATGGAGGTCCAATTCAACAATTATGAACGAAATCATGGCCTAGCTCTCTAATTGGGCATGAACCATGCAAAATGAGGCTCAAAGACAACAAGAAGACAATGAATTCACTTACCTAAGTCTCAATTCAAGGTACGGAAGCTAGATTATGCCAAGTGATACACCAATTCCAAGCAAATTCCTACAAGATGAGCTAAATCTCCCTCAATTCTCTCCTCCTCACTCTAAATTCAGTGGAGGCAAGGAAATGGCTGAGGAAAGCTTTGTGTTTGATCAAATGAAGACACAATGTATGTGAGATAGTGGCCCACTAGGAGTGGCAATAACGTAATTAAATCAAACTCTTTAATTGACTTAATTTAATCTAATTTAATCATTCCTAATCGAGTTTTAGTAAATATACCATAAAATCAGAAATATTCTACTGAGTCTAAAACTTCAAACGGTTTCTAAATCGGCCGCTGATAAGGCCTTCAATTAGCAGTTTAAACACATAAATGCAAATAGATAATTAAATCATTAAACAGATAGAAATGCAATATAACAGATAAACTTATTCAATTTCAGTTCGATCTCAATCAATCCATTCAAGACTTAACCCGATTATCGGTCATTATCGGTCGGTTTAGCAATAATCGTTATATAATTCAAGAGTTATTCATGTCGACGAGGGTTATTCTGAGGTAGGGCCCACTCTTGACCCGTCATGTGATTGTTCACTCGGCCTCCCCCCCTTTTGCCGTATTCTAACTTTTAATCGGCCCTTCGCTCAACTGATCTTTATGGCCGATTAAGTTATTCGACATCCAGAACGTACAAGACGGGAGCAAGTATAATATATACTGATTAGCCAAATGTATACTCGGTCTATCTGCGTCTCCTATTATTTGGCTCCCACAATTGCCCCCCAAACACCCCACTAACACAGTTTAGTCGGTGTGTTTGGTTTCGAGCTTGAAAAGTAAAAAATTCGGCAGTTAACCTCATTCCAAAGCGTGTCAGAGCGCACACGTTTCCTGGTCATCATTACAAGTTCCCGCCTCTTCATACGCTTTCTCCATTTAATGTGGTTTAAAACTTTGTCTCTTCGAATGTATATTTTGAATACTCGAAGTTTTTGGCTCGCCTTCTAGTACAACTCCTCCACTTCGCGACCTCTGCAACTTCCTCCTGTCTCTCATTATCCCTTCTGCTTCCTGTAAGTTCTCTTTTCTTTCACTCCCAATAACATTTCCCTATTTACTTTTAGTTTTGCATAATCCTTAGGCTGGCTACGATGGCAAAAAATTTGAAAGAGCTCGTTTCTACGGATCGAATTTCCGGCTTCCGAAGCCATTATTCTATCCCCGATGACGTCTATCTGTCACTCATGGCAGACAGCACCATTGATATGTAGAGGACCGATGATAGCACAATCATCTTTCCTTCCTATCGATTGCTAAAGGCGGAGTCCGTTTTCCCTTTCATCTATTTTTAGAAGTCGTTCTTCGACATTGGGGCCTAATTCCTTCCCAGTCTAATGTAAATTTTTTCCGCATCATAATAAGGATTATAGAGTTGAATCGTCGTCTTAGGATTAACCTAGGCATACCTGCAATTTGGTATTGCTATGCCTTAGCCAAGTCTACTGGCCGGCTGGGACACTATTTTCTTAGGGCCAAGGACAACGACCATCATTTAGTGACCATGCTTGCTAGCTCTGGCAAGCGTGTTGACGACGTGATGGTCATTGTTCGAGGCAACTGGGAATTCGACGAGAGTGAAGATCGCCTAGATCTCGTGCCAAGGAGAAAAGGTGATCCAGGTGGCCGTATAGCTCACTCTGGTTGCTTTAATTTCCGTATATGTATTCGGCTCTCCTTCCATGTACTTACCGTTTTGTTTGTGCAAGCAACGATTTGAAAAAAGTGTTGGTTTCAGCCAACGACGCTATACTTGCTGACATTAAAATCGCTCTGCAGTTCGTTGGCCGTCCAAATCTTCAGAAACAAGGAAGGGCAGCTCATATTCTCTTGTGATACGTGTTGACCTACGCAACGTTTTCAGCGGCAGACCATATTCCAATTCCGAGAGGCGAAGATCATCTTACTGCCCTTATCTTCCCCAGCTTCAAAAGCCTAAAGGAGATTGGTTTAGAAGCCTCTAATTCGGAACACGTGGAAGAACAAGTAGCCGATCAGATCGCCGAGGACCCGAATCAGTTAGAAGCCGAGGTAGACGAAGCCCTTAACTCAGCGTTTGAGGAAGCTGGGCTGAATTTGTCCGACCTTCCATCCACATCAGGCCGAGGGGACGTCTTTTTTGAAGACATTTTTACGAACTTAGGAGACCTTCTCAGCGCTTACCCTGAGGATATGGCTGGGGAATCACTCTCGCAACTTGTGCGGAAGAAAAACGCCGAGAGGATGGCCGCTAGGCAGAGAGCCGAGGCTATACGATCGGAAACTCCACCCGCCACGGTCACTGAGTCTACTCTGCCAGTTATTGCGGAAGAAACAGCTCAGCCCGAAACGACCGAGATGGAGCAAGTGGGGTGGGCCGACGAGGCTGAGCAAATGGGAGAAAAGCGCCTCCCGAGCAAGAGGCTGTGCACAACGAGGACCAAAGCGATAAGCAGCCGTGCGTTGAGGAATTGGACTTGGTTCTTCTATTCACGATTCAACCAAGGATAAGAAATATGCCGATTGCCTCCGATTCGTCGGCTTTGAGGCACCCGACTGTGGCCATGAGCATGGCCTCCTCAATATCCCTACCAGTCGACAGAGCCGTGTTTCCCGCAGAGCCAGATTTAATGCTAATTGCTTTGGCCACTCAATCGACCTTATCGATACGTTTCTTGTCTTATCTGCAGTCTTCCGTCTAAATACGTATATATTTATAAATATTTTTCTTATTATTTGTTTGTTGTAACTCTATTTTCTTGTTCTGTAGACGGTGGGCAGAATAGTCGAGATCGGCCAACGTCATCATGACGCCATAGAATAGATCGGCCTCTTGAAAGCCGAAATTGATAATGAAAAGAACAAGGTTGTGGCGGCCCCTCAAAGGGCCGATTATGAGGCAGTGCAAGCGGCGGAGGAACGAGCAAGAGCCGACTCTGAGGCCGAGCGAGCTAGAAATTTTGATTAATTAAGGCTTGCCGCCGAGGAAAAGGCAAAGGCAAGCGAACATGTACTTAAGTTAGCCCAGGAGGCAATCGCCAAGATGGAAGTCGACTTGGAAGAATCGAAGGAGGCAAAGGAAATAGCCGACTCTGAGACTTCCAAAGCGTTCGAAGCTGGAAAGGAGGCCGCCTTGGAAAGTTACGCAGAAGAAGTGCCGAAGTTCGAGAATCGGGGCTTCAAACACGGCTGGGTCAAAGCCCTCGCTGCTACGAATGTGACATTGGCACAGCCGATTCCATACGAGCAAGTGGACGTTGAGCCGCTGGCGTTTGACCTTGAGGATTGATTAAGGCATATTTTCGTTTTTGGTAGGCATCTTAGATGCACAGTTTTTGTAGGTTTTTGTTAGTAGATTTTCATCTCGTTGGATGTAAGCCGATTTTCATGTGTAAAATGGCTGTTATTAGCGACCAATTTATTAATGAAAATTTTCTATGCTCTCGAGTTTATTGCATATACTGTTTGTCTTTTTAGTTCATTAATGACAATTCCTTATATAGTCTTCTGTTTGTTATATGAGTAAATAATTAAAAGAATCAACAGTTACCAATTTGTAAAGGTGCATCAAAATTCAAGACTAAGTGAGACAGCATAAGTATTCGGTGATTAGATTAATGAATTTTCCCTTGACCTGGCTGGGTTATGAACTGGAACGCCGAATATCGGTGGCTCATGGAGTGTCTGGGGCTCTTAAGCCGATTAGATTGATGAATCTGCCATTGCCCCAGCTGGTTCATAAACTGAGACGCCGAATAAAATGAGCTCATGAATATTGTACTGATAAATCTATTCATGGAGCGGTTGGGGCACTTAAGCCGATTAGATTGGTGAATCTGCCCTTGCCCTGGCTGGTTTATGAACTGGAATGTTGAATACTGGTGGCTCGTGGAGTGGTTGGGGCATTTAAGCCGATTAGATTGACGAATCTGCCCTTGCCCCAGTCGGTTCATGAATTGGAACGCCGAATAAAATGAGCTCATGAATATTGTACTGATAAATCTATTCATGGAGCGGCTGGGGCACTTATGCCGATTAGATTGGGGAATCTGCCCTTGCCCTGGCTGGTTCATGAACTGGAATGCGAAATACCGGTGGCTCATGGAGTGGCTGGGGCACTTAAGCCGATTAGATTGACGAATCTGCCCTTGCCCTAACCGATTCATGAACTTGAACGCCGAATAAAATGAGCTCATGAATATTGTATTGATAAATCTATTCATGGAGTGGCTGGGGCATTTAAGCCGATTAGATTGGTGAATCTGCCATTGCCCTGGCTGGTTCATGAACTGGAATGCCGAATATCGGTGGCTCATAGAATGGCTGGGGCACATGATTCAATCGGCACCGGGCTCTTGAAGGGTAAGCATTAATGAGATCGCCTCGGAGGTGCTGCACTCGTAGGGAATAAATTGGGTGAGTGCTTCGTGCGTGTAGGTCCCATTAGTGTGTTAAACTTAACTTACCCCAGTCGATTGAGGAATGCTAGATAACTGTGAATGTCAAATAGACTATTCTTCAACAGTAAAGGAGAAGGGAGGACATTGGCTGATCTGGATGCAGAGATGAATCGAAGTAGCGAGCTTATACGCACGGGCAATAAGACATCGAGGGAGCGGGAGAGGCGCCAGTCCCCACGTTGTCGAAGTAGGTCACCCAGAAGGGAAAAACAGCAATAGGGCAACTCCCCGATGCGTCACCGCACCCGTTGAGTTTTGCAGTTTTTGTGGGGAACAAACTGATGACGGAAGCAGATTCAATTGTGCACGACCAGTGTGGCGATTGAGTTTGCTCAGATTTTCAACGAAGTCCAAAGAATCGATGGTCGGTCGGCAGGACTTCGAAGTGTTTCGGGAAGGAATCCATGGAGCGGTGAAAGGGCTGTATACCGCCTATGAAGTCGGCATGCGTCTACGTGCCGCGCGACCGGAGATAGAGCAGAAGGATGAACGCATTTAGAATTTAGAAGCTCACGCGGAGAAGGCTGAGCGTGAACTGAGGAAGGCTAAGACAGCCGAAACACATTCGGCGAGCCCAGCTAACCCAATTGTGGAGGAGAGGGTGACCCAACGGTTGATAAGTCATGCGATTGCCGATCGAGATACGACAAGTATGTTTTCCATAGAGACTGCGAAGACCGCGACCTATGAACGAGGCTTTCATGATGACCGAAAAGTTGGGATTGACAAGACGAAGGAAAAGCTCGCCGATGAGGTTTGCCGATACAAGAACCGGGGGTTCAAGCACGGGTGGGTTAAAGCCCTTCGTGCTGCGGAGGCTCTTCGGGTAGCAGGCATTGACTCGGCGTCGCCGTTATACTAGAGCAACGATTTTCCTTTTGTGGCTTACGAAATCGAAATGAGTGACGACGAAGGTGATGCCGAATAAAGATGAATCTATTGTAGCGTTTTTAATGCAAGTTGAATGTAAATTATGTAATTTCGATCAATTTAATAAAACGTAGCATTTTAAATGTTGGAATATTGTTTCTGTTTTTGTACCGTTCTTCGTCTATTGCGTCTATGCTTGTTAATCATAATACAAATAAAAGAAACACCGAGTTCCCAGGCGTCTTGTCTCGCCCAATCATGGTTTCTACGAAGGGTGCTCCGAATCAGGAGATTTATTCCTCCTAAGCGTGTCTTTTGCAGATGGGGCTCCGAATTCGGAGGCTTATTACTTGCCCAATTGTGATGTCCACGAAGTGCACTCCGAATCCGAAAGATTATTCGGCCTAAAAGTGGCCTGCACAGATGGGGCTTCGAATTTGCAGGGCGCTCTGAATCAGGCGTCTATATTCATCCCAAACATGACCTGCACAGATAAGGCTCCGAATTCTGAGGCATCTTGGCCAATCGTGAGATCCACAAAGGGCGCTCTGAATTCGGAATCTTAATTCGGCCCAAACGTGACCTACATGGATGGGGCTCCGAATTCGGAAGCTTTTTATCTTGGCTAATCGTGAGATCCACGAAGGGCGCTTCGAATCTGGAGTCTTAATTCGGCCTAAATGTGAACTGCACAGATGGGGCTCCGAATTTGAAGGCTTTTTATCTTGGCCAATCGTGAGATCCACGAAGGGTGCTCCGAATCCGGAGTCTTATTCGGCCCAAACGTAACCTACACGGATGGGGCTCCGAATTTGGAGGCTTTTTAATCTTGGCCAATCGTGATATCCACGAAGGGCGCTCAGAATCCGGAGTCTTTATTCGGCCCAAACGTGACTTGCACGAATGGGGCTCCGAATTCGGAGACTTTTTATCTTGGCCAATCATGAGATCCATGAAAGGCGCTCTGAATCCGGAGTCTTTATTCGGCCCAAACGTGACCTGCATAGTGTAGACACCCCATTTTTGACCGACCTTAAGACTCAGACGTCACCGATTGAGCGCTCGGTGATGTTGCATACTGTGCTCGTTCAGAAGTCTGAGTCGCGCGGCGCCTCGCCTCGGACTCTCGAACTCTCTTCTGTGCCTTGTCTCGGTTTGCGAACCAGACTCGATTTTCTCTGTTTCTTTTCCTGAGGGGAGGGAGAGGTCCCGTAGACCATCTCTCAGTGGCCGTGGGCTACATTTCGTGGCCGTAGGCCATTTTGCCCATTTCGGAGCCCGGTTCCCGGTTTTCGGAGCCGTCAGGCCGTGTGCCTCGGTTCGGGACCACCCGGCCATCTCCGATTCCTCCGGTTTCTGGCATGCATCTCATTTACTCCCTTTCAAGGGACACTGGGGTCTTAGATACCCACTTCGCAGCCAAACACCACTTTCGGTGCTTAACGGCCGGTTTTCGGGACCCCGAACTGCGTGTTTTGGCCCCCGAGCATTCGTTTTGCATCGGTTTTTGTTCATTTTTGGCAGGTACCTCTGTTTTATCATAAGGAAGGTCACTGAAGGGTGGGAGGACGAATTGTCTCGCAACCAGTTATGCTCCTCCGGCGCCTGCTTTTTCTCACTAGGGCTAATGTTGAACACCCTAGGGCCATTTTCTTCGAGCCAAAACCACATATTTGTGTTGTACACACATGGGAGGACCCTAAAAACACATGGCCGGACAGTAATTCCCCTTTTCATTTTTGAACCTCTCCTAAAGGTGGCATGTTGTCTCTCCTGTTTCAGAGTTGCCAGATTCCAACCACAGGGCCTTGTTGTACACACTTGGGAGGACACCAACCTTTGGTGGCCGGACAGAAATTCTCACTTTCCATTTTTGCCCTTGGCCGGCCGGCCATGGGGGGTGGCCGGCCGGCCACCTCCAGTAAAAACACGTGGCCAGCCTGCATCCTCAGTTTGAGCTACTAGGATAGATGGCCGGCCGGCCACCTCTCCCGTAACCCCCAGAATTTTGACATGTGTCCTTTGAATAGTGTTTTACCCCCCTATAAAAGCCCAGCCTTGGAACTTATTCATTTCATCACCGTTTCTCACAAAAATGGAGGCATTTCTCACAGAAAATCTCACATCTTGGATCTCTTCTCTAGATGGCTCGGAGAAGTTGAACTTCCGGGGTTTCGGCTTGAATGCACTATTCTGTTGGTAGGACTACTACATCTTCCTTTCCTCCATGCATGGCAGGTTTTGGAACCGGTGGCGCATGTCTTTAACCGGCGGGCAAGAGGTATGTCCTACTTTTGAAGATTTTCAAGTCTTGATAGAATCCGGCGGTGAAATCTTGCCTCAACTCAATTTTGGCTATGCCCGGACCTTAGAGGCGGATGTGCGGACTCAACGCACATGATGCTCGATCACGATTAGTAACGGAATGTTGGATATCCCAAGCTTGATTTCCGATTCTCCGATCTTTGGTGACCGCACCGACCATCATTGGCAAGGCTTAGGCGGTATGCTCTCTGTTTGTGCCTATTATCTCATTTTGTTTGCCTCAAGCTTGAGGGTCGGCGCCCGTCGATTGAGGTTGCTCAAGGCTTGAAAGAGGAAAGAGTTGTATTGCCATGACTCTGGCGAGACATTGATGGGCTTGGATGCTTTCTCTTAGGGAGACAACTAGGTTATTTGAGGAGTCCACTCTTTGCTGGTAATGTTTCCCAAGCTCACATATGTATTTGCTCACATCACTCGGCCCTCGGGCTCGGTTTTTCTCACAAAACCCTTATCTTACTTTTCTCTCATCGCACACCTCTCTATTCTTTATTCTCTCATTTTTCATCCCTCCCCAAATATGGTTGATGGATAAATTGCAAGTTGTGGACTCTTGCCCTGCTTACTCAGCCCGCGGTTACTTCTTTCGACCACGTCTAGTCGATGCCCCTGATGAGGGATGGTGGTTTGAATGGATGTGCAACTTGTCGGCAGATCGCATTGCGTGGCGTTGTCCATGGCTCAATCTCCCGGTAATGAGCTACAGCATGTCCCGGCAGGTCGGGATTCGACTGATCGGCTTGACTCACTGTGTATTCTATTTTTCATTCCGTATTCTGAGCCAGTTCAGCCATGATCAGACTTGCCCACTAGAGGGGATTGAGTATCCGGCTACATTTCTGTTTCGAGGCGCACAGCTGGCTCGACAAGCCGCAGCATGGAGAATTAGAGAACTCTTGGCTCCTGCTCCCACTTTTAGTTGCACTTTGTCTGACGAGTGCTGGGATTGGCTTAATGAAGAAGCACAAGTTAGGCCTAGGTTGGCATCGGAGGCTTCAACCAGCTCTGGGAGAGGGCACAGGGACACCTGACTTGACTATGCCCCAGATTTATTGCTTTATTAGTACTTTCAAGTTTTCATTATGAGTGTAATAAAAAGCAACTTCAATTGTATGCAAGAGCAAGAGAACTCTATTTTGAAATCAATGAAATTGAAGGTTAGTCTTGAAAATTCTCGCTTTGGTCCAAAAATGGTCTTAGTTAGATTAATTTTGAGCAAAGTCAACTTTTATTAAAACTTTTCAAAACTATTTTCGATATGGATCGAGCTGGACACGCTGAGATCATCCTTTGAGATGCACAACCCGGATCCTAGCAATGGAAAGTTGCCCTAGTTTGAAAAGTGCCTCGGCGATTCAAAGCAGCGGAAAAAGTTGCCCCTAGTGCGGATGGTGCCGCAACACTTCATTGCAACGGAAAGTTGCCCTAGTCTGGATAACACTTGTCGGAGATCACGATAAATCTTGATGAATAGAGATGGTAGAGATGATCAAATGGACAAAGTTGATCGGGGAAAAGATTGAAATGAACTTTAGGATGAAGCGCCTCGTATCCCATAGATGGGAATCAAGCCTTCGTAGTTCGGGCTTGGGTTATTTCGGGTATTTTTACTCTCCTTTTGCGCTCTAACTTTTGCCAAGGCCGCCCTTTGCGGGTTTTAACCTTCGAGCTCGGTTTTATAATTCCAAATTTACTATGCTCTGAATTTTGCCTGGGTCGCCATTTCGGGTGTTCGGCCTAGCGAGCCTCTCAGGGGTAGTATTTCTGCAACTTGTCCATGTTGATCGGTTGAGAAAACTCTAAGCCATCTAAATCCATCAGAACCACAGCTCCACGACCAGTTGACTTGATAATATAGGGACCGGTCAATTGGAGTGCGAACTTGCCCCTTGGGTCGTGGATGGGAGCTTCGTTGTCTTTGAGTACCAAATCTCCTTCTTTCAAATTCCTGGACTTAACCTTCTTGTTAAAAGCCCGGGCGATTCTGCGTTGATAACCTTGGATGTGGTACAGTGCTTTCAGCCTTCTTTCATCGAAAAGCATGAGTTCCTCAAATCTGTTTTGCTGCCAATCTGCTTCGGCTATCTGGCACTCGGCCAATACTCGTAATGACGGGACCTCAATCTCAACAGGCAAAACGGCTTCCATCCCATAGACCAATGAGCACGGAGTCGCCCCAATAGAGGTTCTGATCAAAGTCCTGTAGCCCCACAGAGCGAAAGGCAGCTTGTTTGGCCAATCCCGATAGGTTTCCACCATCTTCTGTAGTATGCGCTTGATGTTCTTGTTGGCGGCCTCAACTGCTCCGTTGGTTTGCGGCCGGTAAGTAGACGACTTATGAAAAGCCACATTGTATTTCTCTAACAAATCAATCACCTCCTTTTTGAAGTGGGAACCATTGTCTGAAACGATTTCATTTGGGACCCGTGCGACGAGATAATGTTGTTTCGATAAATTTTGCTATATCTGAAGCCTTCAACCTTGCATAAGATTGGGCCTCAACCCACTTTGTGAAATAATCTATCGCTACCAAGATGAACTCATGCCCATTCGACCCCTTTGGCGTATGACTCGATTACATCAATTCCCAGACGAAGCGGCCATGGCGAAGTCATGTTGTCTGACTTTGTGGCGGGATGTTCATGCGATTTGCATGAATTTGACACTGTGACATCGCCGGGCGAAGCCAATACAATCCTCCTCCATGGTGGACGGTAATAACCTTGTCTAAGGATCTTTCGTGCCAACATTACCCCATTCATGTGTGCACCACATTCACCCCCGTGGATGGCTTCCATCAGACGCCTCGACTCTTCACCCTCAACGCACAGTTTATGCATTCCCAGATGACCCCGTTTATCTGATTTACCCCGAGATGATGAACTAAGCTGCGATTCTTGATTGCCCTTTTGTCTTTGGCATTTTCCTGGCGGGTATGCTTCTTTCTCCAAGTTCGGATGTCGTAATACCAGGGGTGTTCGTCCTGAACTTCATCTATGGCTGCAATCGACTCATAGGCAGGTGCAAATTTCTGGTCAATGATGACCGGACGCATTCGGACTCCACATGGGATGTCTATCATAGAAGATAGAGTTGCCAAAGAATCTGCGAACCTGTTGTTCTCTCTTAGTAGATGAGTAAAACTTAGCTTCTCAAACCGAGGAATCAGCAAATCCAAGGTTTGGTGATACATCATCATCTTTTCCTCTTTTACTTTCCAGTCTCCTTTAGCTTGAGACACAACAAGGTTCGAATCCCCAATGACGTCCAGTCGTCTTGCCCCTAGTTCTAGAGCTGCTTCTAGACCAGCGATACACGCCTCGTATTCTGCTTCGTTGTTCGAGACTTTGAACCAGAGTTTGAAGGCGAGAGGGATACGGGAATCATCGGGTGCTATCAGCAACACTCCTATCCCATACCCATGTTGATTTGACGCTTCGTCAAAGTACATAAATCAAGTTTCTTCGTCGATATGCAAAATTGATTCATCAGGAACAGTACTCAAGCGCTTCATCCCTCAACCGGGTGGTCGGCAAGGAACTCGCCATTGCTCTTCCTTTCTTGACTTGCGTGTCACGTCGTGAGATCAAATTCGAGAAACAAAGACAACCAACGAGCTAGCCTACCCGTGGCTGGTTTCTCGAAGAGATATTTGATGGGATCAAGTCGTGAAACCAACATTCTGAGTGAGCTAATAGGTAGTGCATGACTTCACAGTAGTCCATACCAGAGCTAAGCAAGCCTTTTCCAGCGGTGTATATCGGGTCTCATACTCCAGCATCTTTTTGCTCAAATAATAGATGGCTTTCTTCACCTTGTCTTCTGATTCTTGTGCAAGCATGCAACCCATCGTGGTTTCAGTCACTATAGATACAAAATCAACGGTTTCCCCGGTTCTGGTGGCGATAAAACGGGTGGGTTCTGTAGATATTCTTTGATATGTTCAAATGCAGCTTGACATCGGCCATCCCATTGGAACTTCTTTCCTTTCTTGAGGAGGCCAAAAAGTGGTTCACAAGTCAAGGTTAGTTTTGAAATAAACCGTCTTATGAATTGCACTTTACCCAGAAAGCCTCGCACCTCCTTTTCAGTCCTTGGTGGTGGCATTTCTAGGATGGCCTTGATTTTGGAAGGGTCGACCTCGATGCCCCTTTATGTAATCAGAAACCCTAGCATTTTTCATTTGTAACACCAAGCGTACATTTACGAGGTTTAGCATGAAGAATTCCCTGATCCTTTGGAAAAACTTGTGCAAGGCGGTGTAGTGGCCCTCTCTTTCCTTGGACTTGACAATCATGTCGTCCACATACACCTCAACCTCTTTATGGATCATATCATGTAGTATTGTGGTCGCGGCCCGTTGATAAGTAGCCCCAGCGTTCTTCAACCCAAACGGCATTACCCGGTAGCAGTATGTCCCCCACGGGGTGGTGAATGCAGTCTTTTCTCTGTCTTCTGGCGCCATCACTATCTGGTTGTACCCTGAGAAGCCATCCATAAATGAGAGCAATGCATGCCCTGCTGTGAAATCTACCAACTCATCGATGTGCGGTAAGGGAAAGTCGTCTTTCGGACTAGCTCTGTTCAAATCCTTGAAGTCTACACACACTCGGATCCTACCATTTTTCTTCGGCACCGGAACAATGTTGGCCAACCAAGTCGGATATTCAGATACCAGCAGGAAGCCTGCATCGATTTGCTTGGTGACCTCTTCCTTAATCTTAAGAGCCCAATCCGGGCGGATCCTTCTGAGTTTCTACTTGACAGGTCGAGCCTTGGGGTCAAGGGGATCGATCTTTGTACAATCTCGGGATCGATTCGGGCATGTCTTCGTAGGACCACGCGAAAACATCTTTGAAATCTTTTAATAAAGCGACTAAGCGCTCGCGTTCCTCCGAAGACAACGTGGACCCGATCTGGACCAGCCGTGGGTCCTCCTCAGTACCAATGTTCACGGTAATGATTTCATCCATTAATGGTTTAACAAATCTCTCTTGCTCTTGCTCAATTAAACGTTGTAAAACCGGAGGAACTTCGTCCTCATCGTTTTGATCAAAATTTTGAAAGTCTGAATTAATGCAATAAATTAGGGGCACAGAAAAGTACTCGGAAACCACAGATAGTTCATTCTCATTAAGTTCATCCAAATCGTCCGATTCATTGGCTACAACAAACTCAAATAAAAAGGAAAAACACGACACAGGCAGATCGTGGCATCGGGTTAACATCCGGGAGTACAGGACTTCAGACTCGATCGGTGGAACTGATTCAAACTCACGGGACTCGGTGGAATCGATTCGGCTCACTACTGACCGTCTTCTTTGGACAAAAATCCTCCTCATCTTGCCAAGTGAGAGAGGGTGCGATTGATGCATCCAAGATAGTTGCTGATCGGCTCGCAGCCGTTTCATCCCCAATCATGGAAACCACAAAGTTATCCCCCAAGCACTCTTGGTCGATCGGAGGATCAGAGAGGAGACATGCCAGTGCTACCCCCATTTCCAATTTTGTGCCCTCAGGATCCACTGCCTTATTCTACTCAAACTCAGTTGTTGGGTCTGTCTGCTCTGTGGCAACGTCGTCCCCGGATAGTTGTAGGTCGAAGAAGATTTGAAACTGATGCAGCGCTTCTTCTCGCGTTTAACCATGGCTCTGAAAGCCGCAAAATGGAAAGTCCTCCCCTCCGGACGAAGCGTCCGTTCGAGTACTACTGGATGGGCTGTGCATTAAGTCAAAAGGCTTCCCGGCTGCCGCCTGCTCTGCCGGCCATTTCCTTTCCTTTCCTCAACCGGTCTTCTTTGGTGGGCGATAACTTGACCCAAAGGTATGCGGGTTGTGTGGCATTCGACCAATCTTTGCGACTCCTTTCTGCCGCTTCTTCCTAATCCTATCCGGGAATATGTTGTAGCTTGTTCATGAGGTAAGCGGATTGAGCAGCGGCGTACACCTTCATTCACAGCCATAATATTCTGCACTACCCGGGCCTCTGCCAAAGTGAACCCTGATAAGAACACGTCCTCCGTGCCATGTTCGATTTCCAAAACTGGCGTAGACACTTCTGGCGGCGGATGGATGGATGAATTTCCGAAAACAATTGTAACCCCCTTCCCGTGAGGGTATTTCAACATCTGGTGCAGAGTGGAAGAGACTGCTTTCACTTGGTGCAACCACGGCCGTCCCAAGAGCAAGTTGAAGGTTGCGGGAACGTCCAAGACATGAAATTCAATGTTGTGTTGTCCTGGACCAACCTGGGTCTGAACCTTGACAGTCCCCATCACTTCCCTACTGGTATTATCATAAGCTCTGATCACCTGGGTGGTTGGTATGATGTCTGCGGGTTTTAACCCGATTGCATATGCCGTTCTGATTGGGCAGACATTGATAGCCGACCCGGTATCAACAAGTACCACCGGTATCCACTTATCTCTACACTCCACGGAGATGTAGAGAGGTTTGTTATGATTCACGCCCTCAGGCGGCAATTCCTTAATACGAAAATGTTAATCTTGGGGAACCTCCTCCGGAAAAACCGGTCCAACTTACTCTGGCGTAGTTTCGATGGAGAGTTTGGCCTTGTCCATAGCGAGATAGGACGGCATGCATGCATCCTTGAAGCCATAAGCGATCCCAGATGGAGATGTCTGCTTGTATCTTCTTCTTGTCTCGATGACTTCTTCTTCAATTTGCTTCTCTCTCTGCTTCTCTGCCTCTTTATCTTTCCCGGATGTCTCAGGTTGGTCAAGGTGTGGGGGCTTGAAATACCGCCCACTCCTGGTCATGTGGTCCACCTCATCGAGGTACCAAGTATCATCTGGTTGAGTATCTGCCCAATCTTCATCCGTGTGGGCAAGTCATAAGTCATCATCTTCCCACCACGTCCCACTAACGTTCAACAGACACCTATCTGGTTCTGGCAAGTTCGTACTCTCGGTATTTTCATCCCACATGCTCACAGCATGTCCTGCTCTTGTGCTCGCAGCACTTTCAATATCTTCACGGTTCTTGGCTTTCCGGATTCTCTCTGAATTCCACCTCTTTTCTTGCTCCTCCTGTGTTAATAGGGCTTGTTGTTCGGTTTTCACAATATCTTGATCCTGAGCGAAATTCTTTGTCTGCTCTCCGGCAATTCATTCGACTCTCGGCCCTTAGGCCATCATTGATACCCGCCCTTGGTCTTGCTCTGGCTGAATTTCCACAACATCTGGCTGGTCATCTAACCACCCGGTAATTTCTGCCGACTCCTCATATTCAAACCAATTGATTGTTGCATCCACTGCTTCTTGGTCGTTGAAGAACTGGAGGTTAGCAAAATCTTCTTCCACCGTTGTCAGATCATCGGCCCCTTGTTCTAGTCCGTCCCCCCGAATCGTGCACAATTCAACTTTTTTTGGCAGTCTTACACTCAGCTCAGACCGGCCCACTGATAAGATAAATCCGCTTGGATCATAAGCTCTTCCGGCACAATTCTCGGGCTGTCCCATCCTAGACTCACCAATTCTATTCTCTTTTGAAACCTGCCCCGTTCCATCTTCGAAGGTCACCACCTCTGGCTTAGATTGGGTTGAGAAGGTGTCCAACATGCACAAGTCAGTGCAATCAGGAAGGATCACCTCCGGCTTGGGTAGGTGAGAGGGAGTAATATAGATACTAGGATCGTAGGAAACGACCCCAGTTTGGATGAGGTTGACTCTTTTGGGTGGTGGATCTTGGTTATGTCGAAGTGGGTTAGTTGTGACGTTGGGTCTTCGGGAGAATGCGATGATATTTTTGTCAACGAGGTCTTGAATCTCGTGTGACGAGTAAACATTGATCGTGTCATGGCCATCTTCTTTGGTGCTACGCACAATACTTGGCTGGGTTGTGAGAAGGGCGGAGTGGATTCGGTAGTGGCCTCGGGTCTAGGGGCGTCAGATGCTTCTTCCTGATTAACACCCCCAGAGCCTTGGACAGGGGCATATATAGTGGAGTGAAGGTTCTTTGGCCTCTGGATTGATATCTCGGGGCTTGGTTACTGCTCCCGGAGGTACTGGAAAAGGGTGTGGCCGCTGCGGGCCTTGGTTGAGAAGGGGGAGTGGTGGTGACCATGCCGACCTCCGAAGTCCTTGTGTTGGCAGCACCACTCGGGCCTGCGTTGTTATTGCGGTTGAATGTCCATCGGGGCTGTTCTCGGTCCTGGTCGATTAAACCTTGCTTCATCGCATCCTCGATCTGTACCCCTATCTCGTGTAAATCTGAGAAAGTGGGGAAAGGGAGTACGATCATTTTCTGCATTAACTTGGGTTGGAGATTGCGTACAATCATCCGAATTTGATCTTTATCTGTTGGCCTTAAGGTCATCATCGATGCCTTTGCTCTCCACCGAGTTACAAAATCGGAGAACGTCTCTTTTTGTTCCTGCCTCGTTGTTTCGAGATCACGTGTTGTAATCTCAATCTGCGTATTATACGAGTATTGTGCAACAAAGGCTTCAGCCAGCTCATCCCAATTTCTCTTCACATCATTTCTAATTTTGCGTACCAGATGGCCGCCACCCCCGACAAAGTTCTGCCAAATAAAGAAAGCTTTTGTGGTCGGGTTAGGCCCATTGGCCTCAAGATGTCTGAAAATAGCCGGAGATGGACCATAGGATCTCCTGATCCATCAAAACGACCAATCTGTGGCATCTTAAATCTGTCCGGCAGTGTCACGGCCACATCAGTGTAGCCATCTTCAATGTCTGGGATGGCCTTCACTTCCTGCGATTTCTTAAAAAGCTTTTCCAGCTTACTCAGCTTCAGAGCTGTATGATCTACCTCGAACTCAAATGGAGAGTCCGGGTGGTTGGGTGTAAGATTCTTGGACAATTGCGGCAGAAGTGGGGGCGGAGCCGGCCCCGTTGGAAGACCTATGTCCTCTTGAGTATTCCGGACATCAGGTAAGGTATTCTGGGTGTTCGGGAGGATATTCTGAGGATTTGGCAGGGTATTCTGACCAGTAGACGCCTGCTCAGGTAGCGGAGCCGCTGGTGGAGGAGGAGCCTGATGTGAAGCAGACGCTGCGTTCTGCTGTTGCAGCCTAGTGATCAGCTCGGCCTGCTGGGCCATGACTGCGGCTTGTTGTTTGGAGAATTCCGCTTGGCGGATGGCATCATCTTGCATCTGTTTCATGCTCTCATGCATCTGGCGCATCATCGCCTCCATCCCTGATGTATTCTGCGGTTCCATCTGAATGTCCGGTAAATGTACCTCTATGGCAGACACAGAAATTTCAACCTGACTGTTTACTGTCAAAGCAGCCCTCTGTCCCGGTAATCCTTGTTCCACACACTGCGCCTTCTCGGCCTTCTTCTGATAACTGGGGGTAGAGAGTGGAACACTGGATGTCCGTCAACTAGATCCTCGGATCGGTTGAGTCGGCGACCTCGTGTCCAAAGTGCTCGGGAAGTATCTAGTGGTTCGGAAGCAATCGTGCTAAAAACTGCCCTAGCAAAAAGATAATAAAGCAAAAAGGAAATAAATGACCGGAAAAACGGGCAGCATAACAGCTTAAATTAAATACACACAACACACAGTCGGGCATACAACACGCAGTTGATAAGCTGAAAATACACTGTCCTCAATAATCGATCCTTTGTTCTGTATCCTTTGTTCCCCAAAATCTGAATCGGATATCCGAGACAAGCGATTCTCGAATCTTGACCGACGATGCATGAGCGTGATGCCCTATCTCAAAAAAACTGATGCCCGCAGGCCTGATACCTGAACTCATAAACTGATACATGCATTCCTTGTAGAGACGCACTCTAACAAGCACATAACAGATAAATGTAAACCAAAACACCCCTATGTTGGGGTAGGGTTTCCCTGTCCTATTTTGTCAGGAACTAGGGTTTCACTACGCCTGATGACTTCAAACAACCTATAAGCGGGTAAGCAACTTTGTCCTAGTTTGGAATGGTCACTATGGATCTGAATATGCACTAGGTCGAATGGTCAAAAAGGGTGCCCCGGTAAAACGGTGCCTCGGTAAAACCAGGGTTTGTGTTCCCATCTTTGTCGAGCCAGGCCGTCGGCCTTACGGACATGACTTGACAAGACAAGCCTCCGGCAAATCGTTCGGGAATGGCATATGGCAAACACGGTGTCCTAAGCGCACCAATGCAAATGCAATGCAAAGAAACACACAACTGTAGTCAAAACTAGATATCACGAGTTCGAGTCAAGTTCTCTAACTCCCCAGCAGAGTCGCCAGAAACTGTAGACGTCCCCGAACGCATCCCGGGGGAAAGGGAGTGCGAGTCCCCCCCTCCCCCCCGTTCTGGTTCGATATTGGGTCACTACAATTCGAAGGACTCAAATGTCACGGTTCTCAATCTTGAACCGAAGAGTCCAAATCCGGCAAATCGTTTTGAAAACAGATTTTTTTGAAAGAAGTGCCAAACATGGATCGCCGCCCAGATCTGAGTCGCCACCTAAATATTTTAAAATGGGAAATTTAGGAAACCACGACTCGGTGCCAAAAGGCCACGTGTCCGTCATCACCAAAGTTGCCTCGGCTCGGGAACTTGGATACGATTGGGAAAGGTCACCGTGAGCACCCTTCGCCCGATCAAAAGACCGGCCTCTACTAACCGTGATATCTAATTTTGAAAACATTGTGAGTTCTTATTCCGGTTATTAGCCTAGGTTACTATGTGGTGCGCCTGACATACAAGTATAAATGAGTCGCTTTGAATTGGAACTAAACATTTCATGCTTGTTTTTTTGAAAATGGTTTGATGGTGCTACCCGTAAGTAGCCTAAGACGTGGATTTGCCACCCTCAGGTGGGCTTAAGAAAATATGATTTTGCCACCATCTAGTGGGCTTAAAACAAGCATTTGATGAATTGTCCCAATTCAGATAACTCAACCTCCACCCACAGGCATTCAAGGCAGTTATATCACATAAGCACATAGCCTCATGGTGAGCATGCTATTCATGGCAGTCACTCACACGCATGCAAGGATGCTAAAGCATAAAACTCACCAAGTTCTCCAAGCCCAAAACAAAAAACCGATTAGAAATCATGCATGATCCTAAGTATACTGTAATGCCTAATGCAACACATGCAAAGATGCAAACTATGGTAGGCTCGACTGTCTTAAACATGGCATATGGAATGCTACAACTAACACGTATTCAATTTGGAATTGAAATACAAATGCAGTTTGTATGATGCGCCGAGCCCGGTGCGTGCAAAACAGATGAATGATGCAAACATGCGGTCATACTGTATGCTAATTGAAATATGCCCTAATCTAATCACCATAAGCGAGTAAATAAAAGGGAAGAAAGACGTGGGGTTGGAAAACATACATCACACTCATCCACACTTATTACAATTATGCCCTCGCAGTGAGTCGAATAAATAATATCTGATCCCAAATGAAAGAATAGAACAGTCCAAAATATACAGTCCAAATAATATACAAATCCCTAATTAATTAACAAATTAACTAAGAAAAATAAAACTGGCATGCAAGCCAGGGACTGCCTTGATTCTGCTCCGGATGATGGAATGATGCATGTTTGGGCTGCTTTGCGCGGAAATCCACTGGGATGCCCCAATTAGCCTCTGTTTGCGATGTTTCTCGAAATGCGTGCCAGACTCTAGAAAGTTGCTGATTCTTCATTTCTTTGAGCGAAGGCGAGAGAGGGGCATAGCAATGTATTTCACAAATATATGTATGCCTCAATCCTCGTGCCACCAATCACGCATATCGATGCATGATGGCCGAGGAGTCGGATTGCACAACTCAATATGGGGTGAATGCAAATGAATGCTACAACAAAACCTAACTCCATCATGGGTAATCCGGAGTGTCGGTGACTTGGGAACTGAGACCCGTTCCGTTACTCGGAGTACGGAACGCGCCTCGTTTCCCATGCCCGGGCTAACTCCTATCCCGAACACGATGCAATATGCATGATATGCATGAAATGTAACTAATATGCAATCCTAACATACACAATGTTATGAAAATGAGATGCCTCGAAATGCGTGCACACGGGCACGCAAACCGAGGCGATGATCCTAAGGCCTGAAATGGCATACGCAATGCGAATTGGACTTACACTAACATGAGTGGCTCTCAGCCACACTCACATAAGAGGCCGTCGAATAAAAAGTAAAGTGCCTCGAAATCGTGCACGCAGACGAAACAACGACATAAAGGCACGGCTGAAACATGATATACAATGAGCCTAAAATGAGATGTCTCGAAATCGTGCTTACGCAGACACGCAAATCGAGAAAATGGCATACGGAATGTAATAGGACTAAAATGAGATATGCGATGCAATATGGGCTTACACCAACATAAGAGGGCCTCAGCCGCACTCACACAGGAGGCCATCAGATGAAACTGAGGTGCCTCGAAATGCATGCGCACGGGCATGTAAACCGAGGCAATGGCACTAAAGTATGAAATGGCACTCCAAATGCAGATTGGACTTATACTAACGTGAGAGAGCCTCAGCCACGCTCACATAAGAAGCCGATGGATGAAAAACAAAGTGCCTCGAAATGCGTGCACACTGGCACGCAAACCGAGGGAATGGCACTAAAATGACATCTGAAATGAGACGTGGCATATGACATATGGAAAATGCAAATTTCAGCAGCCAAAATGATGCAAAAACAGCCCCCGAATTATAGCAAAATTACACCTGATGCCCGAAATGCTATGCTAAGTACCCGAAATGACTTGTAGCTATGCCAAACATGCACAATATGGACATGAAGTGTAAAGAAAGATGCTAGGCAGTCCCTAAACTAGCATTTTTCCAGTACAAAGCATGGCCAAACAACAATCACAAGTATGGAAAAAATAGCATGCAAAAATGGGGGGAAAAAAGAAACAATGAAGCAGATGGTATACGCAATGCTCAAACTGAAAAATACAGTTCCACAACACTAAATAGGGACCAAAAATATGAACATTTACAGCTTATGACAACCCCCAAAACAGTATGTAGATATGCTCAACATAGCATGCAAAATATGAGCCAAAAGAGGGCTATAAAGAGAGGTATACCAAGAATTCACCAAAAATCCTAAGACCCTTAACAAAACATGAAGAGTGGGTCATTTTAAGACTATTATCAGTTCTGATCATAGCCAAAAACAGAAGCAAGATAGGCCTAAAAAATCATGCAAAATGGTGGACCGAATAGGGGTATAATGATAGGTCATGCATGGAAGCACCAAACAAGGTTTAGCCCTTCTACAATGTTGTAGAGGGGCTCAAAATAAGCTCAATCACAGTTTAAGGCATGCTCCAAAAACAAATGTACATAAGCCAAAATTACTATGCAAGATTATGGCATATAAGATGGATATTGAGACAAGTAGTATATAGAAGTGCCAAACAAGGTTGATCCCTTCTTCAATGTTGAAAAGGGGCTCAAAATAGGCCTAAGCTCAGTTAGGGTCGGAGCCCAAAACCACAAGCAAATAGGGTAGAAAAATGATGCAAAAAAGTGCTAGAAAAGGGGAAATAGTGACTTACCCTTGAAGACTACACTTTGGTTGCTTCTTGGCTTGAGTTTGTTGCTTCTTAGCCTCTGAAAAACCTTCCCTTGCTGCTGGAATGGAAGTGATGAAGGTAGTGCTTGGTGTTGATGAACAAATGAGGCCAAAACTTAAGGATTTTGGAGGTTTTTGGAGAGGGAGATGTAAGCCAATGTATATGAGTTCTTAAGGGGAGTTTTTCTAACCCTAATGAAGGAGCTGGCCAGCCACTTATAAAGGCTAAGAAGGGGGTGTAAAAGAGGAGGGAAATGCACCCATGCTTTTCCTCCCAAAATATCCCCCGGATGCAAAGATATTTTGGAGAAACAGCTATACAACTGTAATGAAGGCCGGCCACCCTCTAATCTCCAAATGCAAAATGTGTTCGGCCATGCATTGGTCCTGTTCTGCCCTCCGGAAGGAAGTGTAAGGCATTTCTAGGCATCGGGAACGTCGAAGGCCTCCATTTCTCTCAGTTTCGGATGCGTTCCATCATCCAGATCGTCTGTCCGAAGTACGTTTAGTTGTATTTTTGCTTATCGAGTTGTTGTTTTGTTTATCGAGCTGTTGCTTTGTTTATCGAGTTGTAAGTTTTGTCGGTATGCATTTTTGTATTTTGAGTGGTTACCTTTTGTTTACACAATTTTGTTAAGTCTTGTTTATTGAGTCGTTAACATTGTTATACTTTGCTTATCGAGTTGTAAACTTACTAAGATTCTGTTATTTCTTAGAGCGTTAGGTTTTTGATTTGTTGCGTCGGTTCATTACCTGACCCGGTAAATACACAAGGCACATTTTCATTCAATTCCATTTTGTGCAAAATGATGCGATGCGATGCTAAGAATTTCAAATACAAACACTTTTTCAAAGCTGTTTCATTCCATCATGTTTTACAACAAAATAAAGGTACAAGTTTTACAGAAAATAAAACTGCCTAACAAACTACTAGCAAAAAGTAAAATAAAGCAGGAAATAACATCAATCTCCTCGGGAACGGGAATGAGGAGGCCCTCTCATCCTCTTCTGCGAGACAACCTCTGCACCATCATCACCATCCGGGTCAGAGCTGTCATCATCCGGACCCCCCTCAGCCTCGTCTCCACTCCCGGAACCAAGACCGAAGCCTCCCTCCCCAGCGGATGTCTCTGACTCACGGTCTGCAACCTCCTCCTCCTCCTCCTCCTCAATAATGGGTGCCCTACGTCTGCGGGACGACCCTGTTCCTCGAGCTCCTCGAAAAGGCCTAGATGGCCCAGCTCCCTGAGAAGGCCTGGATGGCCCAACTCCTCGAAAAGGCCAAGATGGCCCAGTACCATGAAACAGTCCGATACCTCGCCCTCGAGAAGGCCGGGTGGCCCGCATGGCCACATACGGGAGGCATCTGAAAGTGAAGAGTTCAATACATCAGTTCAAATATGAAAAGCAGATGCAAGTACAATATGCGAGTGGGGTGTGTGCCAGATGTGCTCTACACAGCCTATCAATACAGCAAGATGTTCAAAACTAGCGTGTCATCAGAAATATGCTAAATACAAGGAAGATGGATAATACCTGCACACCCATGATGGCCATCTGTGCCTCCCTCCGTAGGATCATGCCCTCGAATGTGGCCAGCATCCCGAGCAGCTCTTCTGTGTACTCAACTGGGGGCTGCAAATACAAATGCAAAACTATCAGTGAGGGAATGAATGTCCAAGTAATCTGATTGATAAATCAAAGCTGTAAAACATACCGGGGGTGAATCAGGATCCCAGACATATCTGTGGTCAGGAAGAGGAGGCTCTAGCGGGACCTGGTAAGGAGTCCCGAACCGCCAACTCGTCAACTCGGTCGGCATGTCTGGCCACCCAGGATGATGATGAAGAGACGGAGGGATCGGAGGAATCGAACTACCTCTACCCCTAGATGCACCAGCCCTGCTAGAGGAGGGGATACCCGTAGCACCGGTACGACTCGAAGATGGTACATCAGTAGACCTCCGTGACGGAGCACGCACTCCCGTCAAAGGGGGCATCAAATATATACGACGATAGGTGGCGTAGTCCCCCTCCATGAGATGTAACAAAGCATCGGTGCCCTGCATAGCACTAACGACCTCCTAGGAAGATAGTCTATCGACAGTCCGCATAGTGGCTGGAGGTACAGCAGGAGGGTCTTGAGAATCGTACCCCCACACCTGACGCAAGAAGCGTTCCCCCAGGAACCATGCCCTACCAACAGGTCCTTCGAGCAGGAACCTATACTGGGAAGTGCCCGATCCTCCGGGATACTGATGACGAAGACCATCGGCAAAGACCGCCCAGGGCTGCCAAGTAATCTTCGGATAACCAGTGCATAAATCAATCAGAAATCAGGAATATACAGGGCAGATCAAAGATGAAAATGAAAGGACCTGAGAGTTCTGAAATACCTCTGTCCGCGACAAGATCAAAATCTGTCGCGCAGTAGAAAGTCTCGAGGTCTCGCTCGGTGCTCGCCCTCGAATACCAGTGAAAACGGAGTCATAAGGAGTCCTGCCACCTCCATCTCCGGGGCTAATGTGGAAAAGTATACGTACACCCATAGCTGAGAAAAGCAGTGCAGAATGTGAATACAAAGTGCTAAAGGCAGAATACAGAGTGCAAAGTGCGCCGTGTGTGCAATGAACAAGTAATAAGGAGCAGAAATATAAATCAAGAGAACAGAACGTACCTCCCAGGCTCTCCAATAGCCGCCAAGTAAGTCTCCCTGCCCGCGAGAGGCTGCACTCATGTAACAATAGAGGGTAGCCAGGCCAGCGCCACCCCAGTCATATCGACTGACCTGTGATAGGTCCACCAGGGCACTCAGAAGATACAACCCGACAGTGTTCCCCCTATCGGCAAACAGAGTGGTGCCAAAGAGGAACATAAAGAAGCCACGGGCGTACTGCTCAACCTCCTCGGGAGACTCAGGCTCCATCTCCGGCCTCCGAAAACGGGAAGAGAACCAGGTGTACCGGACTCTCCCGGAAGCTCTGTCTACAGGTGGGCGAGCTCCCAATAGATGTGTCCAAGCGGCCTCCCACTCTTCCATATCCTCGTCATAAGGTATGGGCCAACCGCCTATGTCTAGGCTGGTGAGTACGACAAAGTCCAGCGGGGTCATGGTCATATCCCCGGTGGCAGAAAAGTGGAAGGAATTGGTGGTGTCCCATCATCTCTCCACCAAAGCAGCTAACAAACTCCTGCTGGCAGGACAATGTGATAATCCCACGCAGAATGCTCCGAACCCTGCTAGATCGACCAGATCTCGGACAGCCTCGGGAAGCTCAACATACCAGTCCCTCGCGGCGGTAGAGCCGTACCCTCGCACGTTGCGAGAGCCACCCTTCATTCAGAATGAATACATGTGTTCAGTACACAATGAAATGAAATAGCTGTGTGCAAATGAAATGAAATAACTGTGTGCAAATGAAATGAAATAGCTGTGTGCAAATGAAGTAAAATAGCTGTGTGCAAATGAAATGAAATAGCTGTGTGCAAATGAAATGAAATAGCTGTGTGCAAATGAAGTAAAATAGCTGTGTGCGAATGAAACCAATCAGTGGGCTGCGTGTTCACTTCAAATCTGGGCTGCGTGTTCAGTAAATCTGTGTTTTGGGCTGCGTGTTCAAATCTTAATCAGTGGGCTGCGTGTTCACTTCAAATCTGGGCTGCGTGTTCAGTAAATTTGGTATTTGGGCTGCGTGTTCAAATTTTAGAAAAATTAGAAATTGCGTGTTGATAAATTTGGTATTTATTTGGGCGTGTTCAAATTTCAGAAAAATTAGTGGGCTGCGTGTTCACATCAAATCTGGGCTGCGTGTTCAGTAAATTTGGTATTTGGGCTGCGTGTTCAAATTTCAGAAAGATTAGTGGGCTGCGTGTTCACTTCAAATTTGGGCTGCGTGTTCAGTAAATTTGGTATTTGGGCTGCGTGTTCAAATTTCAGAAAAATAGTGGGCTGCGTGTTCACTTCAACTTGGACTGCGAGTTCAGAAAATTAGAGTTTGGGGCTGTGTGTTCTACTTTCAATCAATGTGGGCTGTGTGTTTACCATCCATTTAGACTGTGTGTTCAGAAAAATCAGAGTTTGGGCTGCGTGTTCTACTCTTAGTCAGTGTGTGCGGTGTGCTCACCTTTAAATTCGGGCTGTGCGTTCGACAAATCAGTGTTTGAGCCGTGTGTTCATTTCTTAACTAATATGTACCGTGCGTTCACAATCAATCAGTCAATGAGCCGTGTGTTCAGCAATTCAAGTGTTTAAGTTACATGTTCAGAATGCAAGTAAAGTACTGTGTCATGAGCTAAAACTATGTGTTCAAGCATGGCAAAGCTACAGAATGCGCGAAAAATGCAGAAAATAGAGTAAAATACCTCTCGTGCGTCATGAGAGAGGTGCTGCTCCGGCTCTCGCAGAAGTAAATCCCCGGGTGCCCGGTCGTTGAACCCAGTGAAACGGCGAAAACTACGCGGAGCATATATGTACCGGTGGGGCGTATCTCCCGGGAATGAAAGGGCGGACTCTCGGGGGCAGTGTCATAACATCAAAATCATCCCCGGCGCCTGGAGGACCTCCGCCATGAGGGTAATCGCCCGCCATTTCAAGAGATCTGCAAAAAGGAGCAAAAATGAGCAAAATGAGCCAAAATTGGAAAAAGTCAACAAAAGTCAACTCCCGGGAAATGGAAAAGTCAACAAAAGTCAACTCCCGAGAAAATCTTCCAAATATTGAGACAAACTTACCTCAAGTGGTGAAAATGAGAAAAGAAGCCCCGAAATCAAAATTTAATCGGTTCAAAGTGCTTAAAACTGAAAGATTTCGCGAAAATAACTTGCGTGGAAGGCCGAAAAACGCGTATAAAATGCAGATCTGAAGGAAAAATGGTTTGGGGAGCAAGGGAAGGAGTTTTTACAGCTATGGGAGTGATTTCGGAATGAATGGAGGTGGATATATATAGAAATGAGAAAAATGACCAAAATGCCCCTGCTTTTGGGCAGGTGGCCGGCAGGCCACCTTTTCTGGCTGGCCGGCCATTTGCTTTTTCTTCCCTAGCCGGTGGCCTCTCCAAGGGCAACCACCTGGCCGGTGGTGTTCCCCACACCCCCCTCTAGCTCCCTGCAAATTTTGAGGAAGATCGGAGTTCCCGGGACCTGAAAAAGTTCAAGAAAAGTGCACTTTCTGGCGTGAAATCGCTCCGCCGGAACTTCAGCTGCAATTTCTGACGTGTGTCTCGTCATCACTCATCAAAATCAAGGTGTATCCTTTTCAAACATGTTGTAACCTCTCCGGGAGGTGAATCAGAGGCCGCGATCAAATTGCCTTCGCCGAAATGTGCGTTTCCCAGCTCGTTGTTTCGCAACAAACGGGCGCCCTGATTTATGCTCGTTTTGCATTGTTTTGCATATAACTTGCATTCTTATGAGCATTTTGCATTGTCATGCGTGTTTTCTTGGTCTACCACACCTCTGTGTTTGAGCATGCGTTGTCACGCACATTCCTTTCTCGCATTGCGATGCATTCACTTGCCGACACTGCGTGTGTCAAACTTTCGGAACCACAGGAATCACATTGAATATATGTTGTTAGCATATTGTTCCTGTTGAATTTCTCTCTTTTGCAGGCACGATATTGTATGTACGGCTCATTTGAAATTTGGTGCGAAGCGAGCGAATCAGCAGTATCGTATCTTCTCCGTGTGAGACGCGACGAGAAGTGAATGATTCTCTGCATTCCTAACTGCATGAAATGTAGTTGTTGCATTGCATTATTGCTTAAAACTGTTGCATCTATCTGCGAATACTTGCTTCATTACAGCTTGCTGCATTTGCATGATCATTTGGCTCTGTGCATGTCGCTTTGCATTTTGCCCCCCCTGCCTGCGTGCACGCCTGCGGGCACATATCTCTGTTCATCTTGTATGATTGTCTAAGTCTTCGGCCTTGTCAAAAATGGGTCGTCTCTAGGCTTTGACATTCACTCCCGTCACTTCTTGACTTCCGAGTTACGTCAAGAGGGGCAACTCAGAGACACCCCATTTTTGACCGACCATAAGACTCGGGCGTCACCGATTGGCGCCGGTGATGTTGCATACTGTGCTCGTTCAGAAGTCTCAGAGTCGCGGCCGTGCGCCTTGCCTCCGGACTCCCGAACTCTCTTCTGTGCCTTGTCTCGGTTTGCGAACCAGACTCGGTTTTCTCTGTTTCTTTTCCTGAGGGGGAGGGAGAGGTCCCGTAGACCATCTCTCAGTGGCCGTGGGCTACATTTCGTGGCCGTAGGCCATTTTGCCCATTTCGGAGCCCGGTTCTCGGTTTTCGGAGCCGTCAGGCTGTGTGCCTCGATTCGGGACCACCCGGTCATCTCCGATTCCTCCGGTTTCTGGCATGCATCTCATTTACTCCCTTTCAAGGGACACTGGGGTCTTACATACCCACTTCGCAGCCAAACACCACTTTCGGTGCTTAACGGCCGATTTTCGGGACCCCAAACTGCGTGTTTTGGCCCCCGAGCATTTGTTTTGCATCGGTTGTTGTTCATTTTTGGCAGGTACCTCTGTTTTATCATAAGGAAGGTCACTGAAGGGTGGGAGGACAGTAATTGTCTCAGCAACCAGTTATGCTCCTCCGGCGCCCCCCGGCGCCCGTTTTTCTCACTTCCGGGCTAATGTTGAACACCTTAGGGCCATTTTCTTCGAGCCAAAACCACATATTTGTGTTGTACACACATGCAAGAACCCTAAAAACACATGGCCGGACAGTAATTCCCCTTTTCATTTTTGAACCTCTCCTAAAGGTGGCATGTTGTCTCTCCTGTTTCAGAGTTGCCAGATTCCAACCACAGGGCCTTGTTGTACACACTTGGGAGGACACCAACCTTTGGTGGCCGGACAGAAATTCTCACTTTCCAGTTTTGCCCTTGGCCGGCCGGCCATGGGGGGTGGCTAGCCGGCCACCTCCAGTAAAAACACATGGCCGGCCTGCATCCTCAGTTTGAGTTCATTACAGCTGTATAGCTGTTTCTCCAAAATATCTTTGCATCCGGGGGATATTTTGGGAGGGAAAGCTTGGGTGCATTTCCCTCCTCTTTTACACCCCCTTCTTAGCCTTTATAAGTGGCTGGCCAGCTCCTTCATTAGGGTTAGAAAAACTCCCCTTAAGAACTCATATACATTGGCTTACATCTCCCTCTCCAAAAACCTCCAAAATCCTTAAGTTTTGGCCTCATTTGTTCATCAACACCAAGCACTACCTTCACCACTTCCATTCCAGCAGCAAGGGAAGGTTTTTCAGAGGCTAAGAAGCAACAAACTCAAGCCAAGAAGCAACCAAAGTGTAGTCTTCAAGGGTAAGTCACTATTTCCCCTTTTTTAGAACTTTTTTGCATCATTTATCTACCCTATTTTATTGTGGTTTTGGGCTCCGACCCTAACTGAGCTCAGGCCTATTTTGAGCCCCTCTTCAACATTGAAGAAGGGCTCAACCTTGTTTGGCACTTCTATATACTACTTGTCTCAATATCCATCTTATATGCCATAATCTTGCATAGTAATTTTGGCTTATGTACATTTGTTTTTGGAGCATGACTTAAACTGTGATTGAGCTTATTTTGAGCCCCTCTACAACATTGTCGAAGGGCTCAACCTTGTTTGGTGCTTCCATGCATGACCTATCATTATACCCCTATTCGGTCCACCATTTTGCATGATTTTTTAGGCCTATCTTGCTTCTGTTTTTGGCTACGATCAGAACTGAGAATAGTCTTAAAATGACCCACTCTTCATGTTTTATTAAGGGTCTTAGGATGTTTGGTGAATTCTTGGTATACCTCTCTTTATAGACCTCTTTTGGCTCATATTTTGCATGCTATGTTGAGCATATCTACATACTGTTTTGGGGGTTGTCATAAGCTGTAAATGTTCATATTTTTGGTCCCTCTTCAGTGTTGTGGAACTGTATTTTTCATTTTGAGCATTGCGTATACCATCTGCTTCATTGTTTCTTTTTTTCCCCCATTTTTGCATGCTATTTTTGCCATACTTGTGATTGTTGTTTGGCCATGCTTTGTACTGGAAAAATTCTAGTTTAGGGACTGCCTAGCATCTGTATTTACACTTCATGTCCATATTGTGCATGTTTGGCATAGCTGCAAGTCATTTCGGGTACTTAGCATAGCATTTCGGGCATCGGGTGTAATTTTGCTATAATTCGGGGGCTGTTTTTGCATCATTTTGGCTGCTGAAATTTTCATTTTCCATATGCCATATGCCACGTCTCATTTCGTATGTCATTTCGTGCCTTAATGCCATTGCCTCGGTTTGCGTGCCAGTGTGCACGCATTTCGAGGCACTTTGTTTTTCATCCATCGGCTTCTTATGTGAGCGTGGCTGAGGCTCTCTCACGTTAGCATAAGTCCAATCTGCATTTGGAGTGTCATTTCATACTTTAGTGCCATTGCCTCGGTTTCTGCGTGTCGTCGATTTGGCACGCATTTCATCCGATGGCCTCCTGTGTGAGTGCGGCTGAGGCCCTCTTATGTTGGTGTAAGCCCATATTGCATCGCATATCTCATTTTAGTCCTATTACATTCCGTATGCCATTTTCTCGATTTGCGTGCCCGTGGGCACGCATTTCGAGACATCTCATTTTAGGCTCATTGTATATCATGTTTCAGGCCGTTTCGTGCCTTTATGTCGTTGCCTCGGTCTGCGTGCCCGTGTGCACGCATTTCGAGGCACTTCACTTTTTATCCGACGGCCTCTTATGTGAGTGTGGCTGAGACCCACTCATGTTAGTGTAAGTCCAATTCGCATTGCGTATGCCATTTCAGGCCTTAGGATCATCGCCTCGGTTTGCGTGCCCGCGTGCACGCATTTCGAGGCATCTCATTTTCATAACATTGTGTATGTTAGGATTGCATATTAGCTGCATTTCATGCATATCATGCATATTGCATCGTGTTCGGGATAGGAGTTAGCCCGGGCACGGGAAACGAGGCGCGTTCCGTACTCCGAGTAACGGAACGGGTCTCAGTTCCCAAGTCACCGACACTCCGGATTACCCATGATGGAGTTAGGTTTTGTTGTAGCATTCATCTGCATTCACCCCATATTGAGTTGTGCAATCCGACTCCTCGGCCATCATGCATCGATATGCGTGATTGGTGGCACGAGGATCGAGGCATGCATATATTTGTGAAATACATTGCTATGCCCCTCTCCTGCTCTCTGTTGCAGCAAAATGAAGAATCAGCAACTTTCCGGAGTCTGGCACGCATTTCGAGAAACATCGCAAACAGAGGCTAATTGGGGCATCCCAGTGGATTTCCGCGCAAAGCAGCCCAAACATGCATCATTCCATCATCCGGAGCAGAATCAAGGCAGTCCCTGGCTTGCATGCCAGTTTTATTTTTCTTAGTTAATTTGTTAATTAATTAGGGATTTGTATATTATTTGGACTGTATATTTTGGACTGTACTATTCTTTCATTTGGGACTGTATTATTATTTATTCGGACCCTCTGCGCGAGGGCATAATTGTAATAAGTGTGGATGAGTGTGATGTATGTCTTCCAACCCCACGTCTTTCTTCCCTTTTATTTACTCGCTTATGGTGATTAGATTAGGGCATATTTCAATTAGCATACAGTATGACCGCATGTTTGCATCATTCATCTGTTTTGCACGCACCGGGCTCGGCGCATCATACAAACTGCATTTGTATTTCAATTCCAAATTGAATACGTGTTAGTTGTAGCATTCCATATGCCATGTTTAGGACAGTCGAGCCTACCATAGTTTGCATCTTTGCATGTGTTGCATTAGGCATTACAGTATACTTAGGATCATGCATGATTTCTAATCGGTTTTTTGTTTTGGGCTTGGAGAACTCGGTGAGTTTTATGCTTTAGCATCCTTGCATGCGTGTGAGTGACTGCCATAAATAGCATGCTCACCATGAGGCTATGTGCTTATGTGATATAACTGCCTTGAATGCCTGTGGGTGGAGGTTGAGTTATCTGAATTGGGACAATTCATCAAATTCTTGTTTTAAGCCCACTAGATAGTGGCAAAATCATATTTTCTTAAGCCGACCTGAGGGTGGCAAATCCACGTCTTAGGCTACTTACGGGTAGCACCATCAAACCATTTTCAAACAAACAAGCATGAAATGTTTAGTTCCAATTCAGGCGACTCAGTCTATACTTGTATGCTGTGCGCATCACATAGTAACCTAGGCTAATAACCGGAATAAGAACTCACAATGTTTTCAAAATCAGATATCACGGTTAGTAGAGGCCGGTCTTTGACGGGCGGCGAAGTGCTCACAGTGACCTTCCCCAATCGTACCCAAGTTCGAGCCGAGGCAACTTTGGTGATGACGGACACGTGGCCTTTGGCACCGAGTCAGGGTTTCCCAAATTTCCCATTTTAAAATATTTAGGTGGCGACTACGTATCTGGCGGCGATCCATGTTTGGCACTTCTTTTAAAAATCTGTTTTCAAAACGATTTGCCGGATTTGGACTCTTCGGTTCAAGATTGAGAACCGTGACATTTGAGTCCTTCGAACTGTAGTGACCCAATATCGAACCAGAACGGGGGGGACTCGCACTCCCTTTCCCCCGGGATGCGTTCGGGGACATCTACACATAGATGGGGCTCCGAATTGACAGGGCACTCCGAATTAGGAGTCTATATTCGGCCCAAATGTGACCTGCACGGATGGGGCTTCGAATTCGGAGGAATCTTGGTCAATCGTGTAATCCACGAAGGGCGCTCTGAATCCGGAGTCTTAATTCGGCCCAAACGTGACCGGTGTAGATGGGGCTCCGAATTCGGAGGTTTTTTATCTTGGCCAATCGTGGGATCCACAAAGGGCGCTCCGAATTCGGAGTCTTCATTTGGCCCAAACGTAACCCGCATTTGAATTCAGAGGCTTTTTATCTTGGCCAATCATAAGATCCACGAAGGGCGCTCCGAATCCGGAGTCTTTATTCGGCCCAAACGTGACATGCACGGATTGGGCTCCGAATTCAGAGGCTTTTTAATCTTGGCTAATAGTGATATCTACGAAGGGCGCTCCGAATCCGGAGTCTTTATTTGGCCTAAACGTGACCTGCACGAATGGGGCTCCGAATTCGGAGGCTTTTTAATTTGGCCAATCATGAGATCCACGAAAGGCACTTCGAATTCAGAGTCTTTATTTGGCCCAAACGTGACCTCCACGGATAGGGCTCCGAATTCGAAGGCTTTTTAATCTTAGCCAATCGTGATATCCATGAAAGGCGCTCCAAATCCGGAGTCTTTATTCGGCCCACACGTGACCTGCACGGATAGGGCTCCGAATTTGGAGGCTTTTTAATATTGGCCAATCGTGATATCTATGAAGGGCGCTCCGAATCCGGAGTCTTTATTCGGCCCACACGTGACCTGCACGGATGGGGCTTCGAATTTGGAGGCTTTTTAATATTGGCTAATCGTGATATCCACGAAGGGCGCTCTGAATCCGGATTCTTTATTCGGCCCAAACATGACCTGCACAGATGGGGCTCCAAATTCGGAGGCTTTTTAATCTTGGCCAATTGTGATATCCACGAAGGGCGCTCCGAATCCAGAGTCTTTATTCGGCCCAAACGTGACCTACACGGATGGGGCTTCGAATTCGGAGCCTTTTGAATTGAATTTGGCAATGAGAAAATAGGAAACTTTGCATTGCAAAAGTGAGATATGTACATGGTGAACCATTCAAAGCAAGTATCATGCCTCACAGGTCAGGTTTAATAATAGAATTTACGCAAGTGCGTTGAATTCCAAGGTCGTAGCAGACTCTCCCCAGACGTGTCTTTGAGCCAATATGCCCTTACTCCCGCGATTGAGTCGATCTAATAGGGGCCATCCCAGTTAGGACTCAATTTTTCATCGGCCGGATTCCTTTAAGCCGGAAGCACTTTGTTCAGGACCAACTCTCCTGGTGTATAGCGGCGTAGCTGAACAACTTGATTGTACGACTTAATAAGCTGCTGCTAGTACCGTGCCATGGATGCAAGGGCACGGTCTCTTCATTCTTCAATCAGAGTCAAATCCAAGCCAGTATCATGTCGTTTCGGCCCATATCAAAAACTTTTGATTTTAAGGTTGGGAGGCCGATCTCCAAGGGGATGATTGCCTGCGTTCCGAAGCACAAAGCAAACGGCTTCTCTCCAGTGGACCGCCTTGGAGTAGTGCGATGAGCCCATAACACACTTGGCAATTCTTCAACCCATCTGCCTTTAGCTTTCTCTAGCCTCTTCTTGATGCTGCTCAAAATAGATTTGTTGGAGGCCTTGGCTTGGCCATTACTCTGTGGATAAGCCGGGGTGGAGAAATAGGGCCGAATAACATACTTTGTTGCATAGTTCTCGGTAGACACCGCAATTGAACTGGGTGCTGTTGTTTGAAATAAGTGCTCTTGGAATGTCGAATCGTGTTATGATATTTCTCCACACAAAACGCTTCACATCAGTATCTCGAACGTGCGTTAGTGCCTCCGTTTCCACCCATTTTGTGAAATAATCTGTTGCGACAATCAAAAATCACTTATTGCCCGGGGCGCGAGGCAATGGTCCGACGATGTCAAGTCCTCATTGGGCGAACAACCAAGGACTGGTTATAGAGCTTAACTCTTCAGTAGGCAGATGGGTTAAGGGAGAAAACTTCTAGCACTGTTCACATTTCTTTACGTAACATTCGGCAACAGCTCTCATTGTCGGCCAATAATATCCCTATGTCACAGCTTGATGGGCCAATGAATGTCTGCCAGAATGGGCACCACAGCTACTTTCATGTATTTCAGTCAGGATTTCTTTGACTTTATCTGGATGAACGCATTCTAGGTATGGGCCAGAGAGGGATTTTTTGTAAAGCTTTCCTTGCGGATCCAAATAGTATTGCAAGGTTTTGTTTCGCAACTTGTGTCCTTTGTTCTTATCCAACGGGAGCTGCTCGGAAGATAGGAATGCAGCAATGGAGCCCGTCCAACTCGGACCTGACTCTATGACATTCATTTGGACTTCCTCTGAAGGGCCAATGCTCGGGTTAGGGATGAAACCCACCTCAATTGTCCGTTTAATCTCTGAGTTAATGGTGGAGGCTAGGCAAGCCAGGGCGTTTGCATGTGTGTTCTGATCACGGGTTATTTCGTTTAATTCATGATGGTCAAATTTTTCCAGCAAGGAATTTGTCGTTTTCATGTAAGTGGCCATACGGTCGTTTTTCGCCGCGTACTCCCCCTTTAGCTGATTGATTACCAGTTTTGAATCGCAAAATATAAGCAAACGCCGAGCACCCAGGAGATGTGCATTCTGCAAGCCGGTTAGCAAGGCTTCGTATTCGGCCTCATTGTTCGATGCTTCGAAGCCGAGTTTGACAACCTGCTCGATTATTGCTCCATCGGGAGCCATGATCACTACTCCGGCCCCGCTGCCGCGTTGATTGGACGATCCATCACAGTACAACTGCCAAATGTCCCCAACATAAATTCTCAAGTGGCTTAGGTCGAATTTCATCAGACTTGAAGTCGGTGAGACCCCCAGTGAATTCAGCTACAAAGTCGGCAAGCACTTGCCCCTTGATTGAGGTTCTAGGCAAAAACTGAATATCGTATTGGCCGAGTTCAAGAGCCCACTTTGAAACGCGCCTTGATGCTTCTGCACCACGGAGTACTGACCGAAGAGGATAGTCTGTTAGTACCCCGATGGTGTGCCCCTAAAAATAATGCATCAGTTTTCTTGCTGCCATGACGAGGGTCAGGATGAGTTTTTCCAACGGAAGGTAACATGTTTTGGCATCAACCATTGCCTTGCTTACATAATACACTGGCTGTTGCTCCCCAAGCTTTTCTTTTAACAGTATGGTGCTGACGGCCCGGTCGAAGACTGCCACATATATAATGAGTGAATCCCCTGCCGAAGAAGTTGTCAAGAGTGGAACTGATCAGAGGTAAGTCTTCAAACCATTCAAGGCGGCTTCACACTCGGAGGTCCATTCGAAAGTTTTACCCTGCTGAAGGGTATGAAAGAATTGTCGGCAGTGATCTGTAGAACGACTGATGAACCTGTTAAGTGCGGTGGCCATCCCCATCAGCTTTTGAACCTCTTTGACCGACCGAGGAGAGTTGAGTTCAAGGATTACAATGATTTGCCTTGGGTTGGCTTCGATTCCGCGGTGGTTAACAATAAAGCCAAGGAATTTGCCGTATCCAATCTCGAATGCACATTTGGAGATGTTCAGCTTCATTTTATACTTGTGTAGAATGCCGAATGTCACTTCCAGATCGGCCAGGTGGGTTTTCTCTTCTTTGGATTTGACCACCATATCATCAATGTACACTTCCATAGTTCGGCCGAGTTGCTCCTTGAACATGGCAGTGACTAGTCTTTGGTACATTGCCCCCGCATTCTTTAGCCCAAAAGGCATTACCTTATAGCAATAGGTCCCTCTTGGTGTGAGGAATGCAGTTTTGCCTTAGTCTTCCGGACGCATGGCAATTTGATAGTAGCCTCTATAGGCATCGAGGAAGCTCATACGTTGATGATGCGCCGTGGCGTCTACAAGTTGGTCTATTCTGGAGAGAGGAAAACAATCCTTGGCACAAGCTTTATTTAAGTTCGTGAAATCCACACAAACAAGCCAAGTCCTATTTTTCTTCTTGACAACACAGTGTTCGACAGCCATGTAGGATAGGTAACTTCCCGGATTGCCCCGGCATTAAGCAACTGGTTAACTTCCTCAACAACAGTAGCAGTGTGTTTTGCGGCTGACTGCCGACTTTTCTGAATAATCGGCTTGCATTTAGGGTCAACGTTTAAACGGTGCTGCGAAACAAATGGATCCACACCCGGCATCTCATAAGGTGTCCAAGCAAATACATCAAGGTTGCTGAGCAAGAATGAAATTAGCTGCTACCTGTCGGCTTTATTCAAGGAGGCGCCGACCATGAAGAACCTGTCTGGATTCCCGTCAATTTTAACTCGATCCAGGGCTTCCGTGGCCTTTTCACTTAGGAGCCGCCCAACATCGTCGAGGCTCTCTCGATCCGGCACCTTAATAGAATTCACTTCCAACTCTTTTGGTGTCTTTGCAGCAAGCAGATAACATACTTGTGCCGATTTCTGGGAACCACGGATTTGCTCAATGCCGCGTTCTGTCGGGAAGTGGAGCAGTTGATGATAGGTGCTTGGCATGGCCTGCATAGTATGCAACCAAGTTTGCCCCATAATGAGATTATACGGTGAAGGAAGCTTGACAACCAAGAATTCCACATCCACTGATCGGGAGCCCGCACGAACTGGTAGTGTGATTTTACCCAACGGGTACTCCAGATTAGCGTTGAAGCCAAATAATGGATAAGAAGCTGGAGACAGGTCCAACTCGGCGAACCTGAGCTTGATGAAGGTCTTATAATACATAACCTCCGAAGTACTCCCCTGGTCTATGAGAACGCATTCAACGGTGAATCGATTTATGCGTAGTTCAATGACCAATGGATCAATGTGGAGAGTGTTACGCCGATTAAATCAGAATCATCGAAGGTAATATTTAGAGCTTCATGGGGCTGTTTTGCTGGTGTGATTTGCTTTTGGGGGCCTGGATGCGACTGAATTGCATGCACGATGGGGGCTGTCGGCAGGTTGTATATCATGTGGATGACGTCGAGCGAAGGTGAATCCTATCGTAGGGCAACTGTTTTGGTTGAGTTATTCTTTTGGACGTGTTGCTGGAGCCAACCGTCTTGTACCAACTCCTCAAGGTGATCTTTCAAAGCATAGCAACTGCCGGTATCATGACTGTGATCTTTGTGATATTTGCACCGCCTATCCCGTCGCCTCGTGTCAGGAGGTCCCACCATTTTTTATGGCTATTTAAAGAACGGAAGGTGTTGAACCTTAGACATAACCGTGCTGATCGGTTCTGACAACTCCATATATTTCTCGTCCACACGCCTTGTGCGCCTATTATTTACTTGAAGTTGTTCACTAGCTCGGTGGGAACATTGGTCATTTGTTCAGCGCGAATCCTGTCTCTTGTCTTGTTTAGCCTAACTCCGTGATTTAGGGCTCCATGATGGTACAAAGTTTATCGGTTGAACAATCTCAGAAGGGGCCGTCTTATTGGCCTTGTTTCCAGTTTTAACCCACAAAGCGTCATCTTCCACTTTGCAGTATTCCTCGACTTTCTTCATCAACGACCAGACTGTTTTAGGGGGCCTTCTAGTCAAGGAACTGCGGAGGGCACTATCAGGATGCAACCCCATTTTAAAGGTGGTGATGGCCATGGAGTCGTTGCAGGCGTCATCCACAAGATTGAAGCATTCCCAAGAGCGTGCCGAATATGCTTGTAAGGTTTCCCCTGGTTGGATTTGCATTGCCAGAGAGAGTCGGCTTGCTTCGACTGGACCTCATTGGTGATGAATCTTGCCCTGAAGGATTTCTGTAATTGATGTAAGCTCTTAATTGACGCCAGTTCAAACTCGTAATACCATCTGATAGCCAATGGTCCCAAGCTGCTCAGAAATATTCGGCACATAAGAGCCTCGTCGTCTGCATGCAACGTCATGGCTTGCTTATAATGACGGATGTGGTCAGTGGGATCCGATTTTCCGTCGTATAGGATGAATGATGGAGCCTTGAACTTTTTGGGTAGTACTGCCTTTGCGATCCGTCGCACAAAGGGGTCATGTTGGTCCTCTTCATCTGAACCATTTCGTCTTCGTTTATGGCGTGTACGTGGACTCTCTTCAGAGGAGCTGGTGGTTTTGACTCGTCCCTTCTTTTTGGGTTCTGGGGATAATGAGTCAGAATCACTATCACTTTCTTGTCTTCGGACTCGAAGTCGTCGGCCATTTTCCCTCAGAGGTCGTCCCGGATCTTGGCGTATAACTTGTTTGGACTTTGCCACTTCCAAGGCCAAGTCCTGATGGAGACTCTCGTTCTCAGCGATCATGTTTTCCAACCTCTATTCGTTTTGCTTTGCCTATTCCCTAATCGCTTGCATGGTCTCATGTGCTGAAGTCGAGGGTGAGGTATGGGTAACTGAGTCGAAGTTTAAGGCACGTCTTGCGATGATATTCTTCGATCCCAGCATGTTTATTGAAGTGAGGTCATCTCTCAGTGTGGTTTCGTCAGCGACTATCGGAGGATCTTCCGTTACACCTGCCATGGATGTAGTTGAGTATTCCCACAGACAGCGCCAATTGTGGGGAAGTGGTTTGGGAATACTTCTCGGATCTAATGGGACGCTCGAGATCCTCAGCTAAGAACCTGAAAAGGAATGAACACTCCAGTCGGGGGTGCCAGAATTAGCACTCCGACGGACAAGTCAGTGTATTTTCTCTTTGTTACTTGTATCTTAAGTAAAACATACTAATTCTCACATACCTCTCTTTGGTTGTTGTTCTTCTATTTATATATGCTCCTGGTCCTCAAGGAAGGGTCCATTCTTGACCCGTCATGTGATTGTTCACTCGGCTCCCCCCTTTTGCCGTATTCCAACTTTTAATCGGCCCCTTGCTCAACTGATCTTTATGGCCCATTAAGTTATTCGGCATCCAGAACGTACGAGACGAGTATGAGTATAATATATACCGATTAGCCAAATGTGTACTCGGCCTATCTACGTCTCCTATTGTTCGGCTCCCACAGATGTTTACAATAGAAGAAAAAAACAAAATGAGCCTTCAGCTCCACAATCCTTCTAATCTAAGTCCTTGTTGAAGGCGTACCATTAACACCTGAAAGTCGGTTTCTACATAGAGTAAGCTAAAACCTAGTAGGGAACAATTGAACACACTAGTTGATACTTTACAAAGTCATATGGTGAATGCATATGCATGTCATTTACCAAAATATTACACTTTTTCTTTCAAAATAATACAATGCCATGATTATAAATCAATTCGTAAGACAATACTTTTTAAATCTGAAAACAAAACGGTGGATACACAACACTAGGAATCTCTAAGTATATGTCAGCCAGTAGACTAATCAAAACCATTTTTCCTGGTACCAACCGGAAGGATCGGTACCTAACCGTCAGGGTTTTTAGACTTTCACCAAAGACACATATGCCAACATAAATAATACCACAACCACATCCCCTAACTAAATTCACCAAGGTATTCACCCATTTTTCTCAAAACAATACATTTTTAATATATAAATATGAAACAATGTTCGATGCAAGATATATAAGTAGTTAGTTTCAAATAACCTAATTCTCATGAAACAATGTTCGATGCAAGATATATAAGTAGTTAGTTTCAAATAACCTAATTCTCATGCAATTTCTACAATAATTAAAGTTATCCTCCACCGATAGTCCAAAACAGATATCTCTTTACAAAAAATAATTCTCCAACAACAATTATAATTTCATAATCTCAATATAGGAGTTATAATACATATCCAACTCCATTCTCATCATCAATTGATACATTCATTTTACTATTTCAAAAGCTCAACATCTTTCTCATGTTTCCTTAGTTCAAAACCAATCATTGTGTTTGGTTCCTGTTTTCTAAGCTCATTTTTTAAAAAATTTTGGAGTTTTTATTTAGTTATTTTGAAAATCGGACAAAGTTTTTTGAAAACTAACATGGGAGTATTTTTTGATGTGAAATTTTTTTTAAAAAAAAATTGTCTCTCTCCTTAAATTGGAGGGAAACTTGAATTTGCAATTATGCATTTTTTAAAAACCAAACTGTCACGACCCAAACCCGCCCCTATAGGTTTAGCATCGTAACCGGCCAATAATCCTTAGATTACCGAAGGCCTCTAAACTGATTAACAGAATTAAGGGGCTAGTGGAAGCAAATACATAAATATAGTTGTCCAATGAGCTTTGTAGACTTACATGAGACAGAATATTTAAAACTTTAATTACATAACCAAAATCATTTTCACATACTACCTACACACTTAACTATAACATCTTAAGTACGGCCAACAAAACCAAAACAAGTCTTGTGTACATAAATAACCAGATATACGTGACACTTTAGGAACCTCCACGTGAGGCACGATGGTTGGCTGACAACAGAACACAGATCTAGACAAAAGCCTTTAGGCTCGATCTCCAGAATGGCCACCTATACATATATATACACATAGTGAGCTAAAGCCTAGTGAATAACATTAAGGTAAAGAGGTTAGTAAACGAAATCCAAACATGTCATAAGCGTAAAACCGATCATAGCACAAACATTCTCGTATCTGAACATAATAATGGTACATTCCATATAACACATCACATATCATCTTCCGACTAGAGTAATCGGTTCTGGATACCGATTAAACACATATCACCGCAATGAAATGGCTAATGAGATCTCGTAATCACATATATGTCATGGACCCGCAATAACATGTCGTCCCCCATGACTTGGGACTATCTATGGATGCCATAATAGATTTCAAACATAGGACATTCATTCACGTAAATGTAGACACCCCATTTTTGACCGTCCATAAGACTTGGATGGGACTGATGGTTTACATAGTGGAGAAAGTTGTGCAGGGGAAAGGTGCAATTTCTTCGGCAAAGAGAGAGAGTCAAATCTCAACTTCATACCCCTATTCTGGACCAAAACAATCTCAATCAAAAGATTTTAGCCTTAAAACCCTCTCTTTCAAAACGTTTTTGAAATAAAGTTCCTACGATATTCTGACGCTCGCATTTTGTTAAAAGTTGCGCTTTTCGGTAAACCGAGCAAGGACAAAGTGGAAATGAATGAAAGAGAGATGAAATCTTTGAAAAATCTTTCAAAATACCTTACTTAGGGGTTTGGAGTTGAAGAAAAGAGGAGAAGAGGGAAGAAATCCAGTTGGGGGAGAAAATGGGCATGAACCGTTAAGAAAGAGTCGAGCAGCCCTCGCTGAATCGGGCCTATTCATTTTCATACTTGGAATCAAGCTATGAGGCCACCACCGTTAGAAATAACACTTCCGGGGCTTCATTTTTCACTCAAGAATCTCCTAAATCCAATTCCGGACGGGGGAGATATAGTTGATTGAAGTAGGGCATCACTCCGGTTGGACCGAATCTGCGCGGCATCACGGAAACGGGCATAACTTTTTCCACAGGAGCAATTTTTATTCAAGGTTTGCGCCATTGGAAAGATAACTTCTGGGGCTTCAATTTGGACACTTCAACGGCCATATTTGGACTTCCCAATCACCCACCGGCCACTTTTATTCAAGGTTTGCGCCATTGGAAAGATAAACATGCATCATTCATCATCCGGAGCGGAATCAAGGCAGTCCCTGGCTTGCATGCCAGTTTATTGTTTTCTTTGTTAATTTGTTAATTAATTATGAATTTGTACATATTTGGACTGTATTATTCTTTTATTCGGGACTGTATATTTATTCGGACCCTCTGCGCGAGGGCATAATTATAATAAGTGTGCGTGAGTGTAATGTATGTCTTCCAACCCCACGTCTTTCTTCCCTTTTATTTACCTGCTTATGATGGTTAGATTAGGGCATATTTCAATTAGCATACAGTATAATAGCATGTTTGCATTCATTCATCTGTTTTGCATACACCGGGCTCGGCGCATCATACTAACTGCATTTGTATTTCAATTCCAAGTTGAATACATGTTAGCTATAGCATTCCATATGCCATGTTTAGAGTAGCCGAGCCTGCTATAGTTTGCATTTTTGCATGTGTTGCATTAGGCATTTCTGTATACTTAGGATCATGCATGATTTCTAATGTAGTTTCTGTTTTGGCTTGGAGTACTCAGTGAGTTTTTATGCTTTAGCATCCTTGCATGCGTGTGAGTGACTTCCATGAATAGCATGCTTACCATGAGGCTAACAGCTAATGTGATATAACTGCTTGAATGCCTGTGGGTGAAGGTTGGGTTATTTGGATTGAAACAATTCATCAAATGTTTGTTTTAAGCCCACTAGATAGTGGCAAAACCATTGTTTTCTAAGCCCACCCGAGGGTGGCAAATCCACGTCTTAGCCTACCTGCGGGTAGCACCAGCAAACCATCTTTCAAAAACAAACATGAAATGTTTTGTTCCAATTCAGGCGACCCAGTCTATACTTGTATG
The DNA here is from genome assembly GCA_025200525.1 of Camellia lanceoleosa. Classification (NCBI taxonomy): domain Eukaryota; kingdom Viridiplantae; phylum Streptophyta; class Magnoliopsida; order Ericales; family Theaceae; genus Camellia; species Camellia lanceoleosa. The sequence goes on along the minus strand of CM045772.1, from coordinate 25,098,040 downwards.
CTGTGCGCATCACATAGTAACCTAGGCTAATAACCGGAATAAGAACATACGATGTTTTGAAAAATAGATATCATGGTTAGTAGAGGCCGGTCTCTAACCGGGCGAGCGGGGGTGCTCACGAATTGACCTTCCCCAATCCTACCCAAGTTCCCAAGCCGAGGCAACTTTGGTGATGACGAACACGTGGCCTTAGGCAAACGAGTCAGGGTTTCCTAAATTTCCCAAAAATAAAAGATTTAGGTGGCGACTCTATATCTGGCAAAGTAGTCCATGTTTGGCACTTCTTTCAAAAAAAATCTGTTTTCTCAAAACGATTTGCCGGATTTGGACTCTTTGGTTCAAGATTAAGAACCGTGACAAAATCGAGTCCGAGCTGTAGCGAGGTCCCCCTCGCGGACCTGTCTACAGTTTCTGGCGACTCTGCTGGGGATTTAGAGAACTTGACTCGAACTCATGATATCTTGTTTTGTTTACACTTATGTGTTTCTTTGCATTGCATGTGCATTGGTGCGCCTAGGACACCGTGTTTGCCATCTGCTATTCTTGAATGGTTTGTCGGAGGCTTGTCTTGTCAAGGCATGACCATAAGGCTGACTGGTTGTGGGCTCTGCCAGTATGAGAACACAAACCCCGGTTTTACCGGGGCATCCTTTTTGACCATTCGACCTAGTGCATATTCGGATCCATAGTGACCATTCCAAACTAGGATAGGTTGCTTCCCCCATAGGTTGTTTGAAACCGATGCGTGCGTAGTGAAACCCTAGCTCCTGACAAAATAGGACAGGGAAACCCTACCCCAATATAGGGGTGTTTTGGCTCTCACTTATCTGTTATGTGCTTTAGAGTGCGTCTCTACAGGAATGCATGTATCAATTTACAAGTTTGGGCATCAGGCCTGCGGGCACCAGTTTAGTAGCTTGGGCATCAGGCCTGCGGGCATCAGTGTTAGTGTTTTGGGGAATCAATTTTACCTGAGGGTATCGGTTCTGAGCGAAATTTTGGCAGAAGAGAGAGCACACTCATTCAACTTTGCTCATATTGGTTATGGTGAAATCAGGCTGAGATGCTGTCGGTTTTCTCTTTTGCTAGGTAGTCTTGGAACCATAGCTTCAGAAGGCTCCAATATCCCCCGAGTACATTGGATCCGTGTTGATAGACTTTGTCAGGTTGGAAATTCAGTTCAAGGGCAAATCAGTGTTCCTTCGCTAGAGGCCGGGTAAAAAGGGCCAGTCAGGCACAAATCACCAGTTCAGCAGTTACCAGATCAGTGGCCCTTATCCACCCCACCAGTGAACAGTCAGGCTGAGGTCTCAGTTTCTACTGCAGGGATAAATACCAGTCAGTTAGACAGATCAGCAGAACACGTCAGGGATGGAGGCAATGATGCGCCAGATGCAAGAAAGTATGAAACTCATGCAGCAAGATGCTGTCCGCCAAGTTGAATTCACCAAGCAACAGGCCGTGGTCATAGCCCAACAGGCAGAGACAATTGCTAGGCTAGAGCAGCAAACTGGAGTATCTACTTCACACCAGGCTCCTCCTCCACCTAGAGTTCCAACGCTCGGGGAGACAGCTAATGTCCAGGAAGATACGGACAATCCGACAAGGCCACCTCCGCCCTCGATTCTACCCCAGCTATTTAAAACACCCACCAACTTACCAGACTCCCCCTTTGAGTTCGAGACGGACCCCACAGCATTGAAAGTAAGCAAGCTTGAGAAATTGTTCAAAAAGTCTTAAGGGGCCCACTCTATTCCTGATATAGAAGATGGATATACGGACTCAGTGGTGACATTACCGGATCGGTTCAAGATGCCGCATATCGATCGATTCGATGGCTCCGAAGACCCAATGGTGCACCTCCAACTATTTTCTGATATCTTGAGGCCGATGGGTTTGACCACAGCTCAGAAGTTATCTCTCTTTGGCCGAACCATGTCTGGGATAGCCGTGATCTGGTATTCGAAATTGGAGGACTCTGTGAAATGGAACTGGGAAGAGCTGGCTGAGGCCTTTATTGCTCAATACTCTTACAACACACAGATCGAGGTCACAACTCATGATCTCGAAGTCACCTGCCAAGAACCAAAGGAGGGTTTCTCAGAGTTCGTGACGAGATGGAGAGCAAAAGCCTCAATGATGACCACTAGGCCCACTAACAAAGATCAGATTCGGATGATTGTGCGCAATCTCCAGCCCAAGCTTATGCAGAAGATGATTGTTCTTCCCTTCCCTACCTTTTCAGATCTGCATGAGATAGGAGTTCAAATCGAGGATGCCATCAGACAAGGGATCTTTGCAGAAGATAATGAGCCTTTGAAGAGGAATGTTGCTCACAGTTCCAATGCTACTACTGATGGTAGCACAACTGCGAAATGCTGAGAAGTAGATACTATCACCACTTCCCTCAATGGCCAAAAACCAACCACCTCAACTAGGCCCCAAGCCCGAAAATTCCATCCTCTTTACATGAGTCTCTCTCAAGCTCTGAAAAAGCTGCGAGAAGAAGGGCATCTAGAACTTCTAGAACCCCAACCCCTTCCAAACCCTCTTCCACCAAGATATGACCCAACTAAATACTGTGCCTACCATCAACAGCACGGTCATGATACGAACCGTTGCATCTGCCTCCGTCATAAGATTCAGGATCTTATTGACGAAGAGACCCTAGCTCCACCAAAAGGACCTCAGGATAGTACTGACCCATCACCTCTACATCTCAACCTCATCCATATACTGCCATCCACCTACGACCCCAGCATATACATCATCCCAGCCCATCTACCCAAGCCTGAGGTGTTCATTCCAGAAAGCATGGACTTATGCATGATGGATGCATCTGGACCCCAATCATCTCAAACTCGTGAGCCCACTACTTCTGAGCTAAAGAGAATGATCGAAGATCTTCAAAGAACTGTGACAGATCTAGCCTCTGGGACATTGGCTCCATTATCGACCACAGCACATGCTAGGAGTTTCACGACAAAAGGCTCCCCAATCTTGGAACGGGCTGTATTTGAGGAATGCCAATCCCTTGGCAAAGTGGAGGCGAGTGGAAAGAACAAGGCAGGGGCGGACATGGATCCCCATGAACATCTTTTGTTTGCTGTTGAGGCTTTGAAAGCCGAGGGGCTGAACAAAGAGCAAGTCGGGAGAAGGGCCATCATACCAGAGACGATCCTGTTAGCTCTAATCCTCCACTCAGAAGAGATCAGCAAACCAGGCCAGCACCTGCTAATCCCTTTCCTAGTGTGTCCAGCAAAAATCCACAAACCCAGAAGTATCAACCCCGAGGTCGGAGGGTCTTCCATGCCCTCTATATGCCTTTGTCCAAAGCTCTCCAAATCCTTGTTGGACAAGGCCATCTCAAACCCCTTGAGCCTCAGCCTCTCCCGAACCCTCTTCCGGTTACGCATGATGCTACCCAGTACTGTGCGTACCATTAGCAAACTGGCCATACTACCGACGACTGCTTCCGTCTTCGCCATGAAGTACAGGATGTGTTTGACAATGGGTTTGTCCTCCCACCAAGCTCTACAAAGTCTATCAGCACTGGATCGGTGAACTTGGGAGATAATGTGACCATGTGATCAGGGGATGAACCACCTGCGGGCAGCGCTCGATTAACTCCAGCTATGGTGGATAGCATGCACTGTTTTGAGCACATTCACAAATGCTGTTGATTTGTACTTTCTGACTTGGGTATTGGGTCAGTCTTGTTGTTTTGTACAGAGTCAGTCTTTTCTTACTGAGTCAGTTAGGTCTGTCTTGTTGTTCCGAGTCAGTCCTATTTTGTTGGAGTCGAGTGATTCCGGGGGGTGTTACCTCGGGCGTCACCATTTTGTTTTGTGTTTGTCTTTTCGTTTTGTTTTGAGTCTGTTTCTGCCAGGGAGCCAGTTGTGCCAACATATTTTGAATGAAACAGCAGTGATTTTCACACTCTCGCGTTTGCTTCTGCCTTGTGCCAGTTATGCTGGAAGTTCTGAATGAGATGACAGCATTTGACTAAGAACTCTGTCTTTTCTGTGCCTTGAAGTCATCATAATGACCTGAGTTTTTCAAAACTTTTTGAACACTGCGGTGAAAACAAAGAGGGAGGAATTCCTCGGGATTTGCAAAACTTTGATCAAACTGAGAGAAAGAGAGGCGTGCTAAACCCTTAATGAATGAAATCATGCTTGTTAGAGTGAGTACTGAGAAGGACCCTGGCTTGATCGGTGGTTTCACACTATCTTGGTATGAAAGCAACTTGTCGCTTTCTTAAAAATTTTCAAAAACAAAATGTTTTGCGCGGTCCTGCGAAGACCTGTGTGGAATCGCTCTTGAGATTGTGCAGCCTAGGATCGCTCTCAGCCTCGAGACTCAACCCTTTTGCTTTCAAACCTTGAACTTCAATTTAGAAGGTTCAACAGTCAACTACGACGTGAGGCCTGTGTGGCCAGATTTCAAGTAGCCCTCGAACAAGAGGCCAGGAAAGTCGGATCAAGAAGATCAGAAGAAGCTTGCAAAGCTAGAACAGAAGTACCCTTTGAACTAGGGGCAAAGATATCAGATGTGCTCGAAGAGCCGAAGATGAATCCTCTTGCAAAACAATAACCACTCTTGGATACGGATGGCTTCGAGATCCTAAAATCATTTGGCATGGACTTGTTACACTTTTACCCTTTGAGAGGCTCGCTGGGTCGAAAACCCGGAAAGGCGACCCAGGAAAAAGTTAGAGCAAGAGAAAAATACAAAAAAAGAAAGCAAAAAGAAAAAAAGAAGAAAAGAGAAAAAAAGAAAGAAAAAAAAGAGAAGAAAAGAAATGAAAAAGAAAGAAGAACAAAGCTCGCAAGGTCGAAAACCTGCAACAGGCGCCTTGGCAAAAGTTAGAGCATAAAAGGAGAGGTTAAATACCCGAGTGTCCCTTAACCCCGAACTACGTAAGGCTTGATTCCCATCTTTGGGATACGTAGGCAACTTCATTCTGAAGTCCAGCCACAAATACCTCCAAATCAATTGTGTCCATGTAATGGTTTTGGTCATCTTTGTCTTCTCTGTATCCGAGGATTTAGTTGTGTTCGTTACTCTGAGGACTGACTACAATGCGCTGCGGTGCCATTCAAACAAGGGGCAACCTTCTGTTGCCATTCAATGCGCCGCGGTGTCGTTCAAACAAGGGGCAACTTTCCGTTGCCATGCAGCTCTCTTTGAGCAAGGGGCAATTTTCCTTCAGATCTGAGGTTGTGCATCTCAAGAGTAGGTTCTGTGCTCGTCGAGCAGTGGCCGTTTGCAAAAATAGTTTTTGGGAATTTTTACTGAGGTTGACTAATTTCTCGAAAATTTTATTTTCCCAAACTGGACCATTTTCTTGGACCCAAAAAAGGAAAATTTTCAGTGCTCATATCCTGACTTGCGTGATTTCAAACCAAAAAGTTGAACAAGCATGTTAATCTAACTCTCATGTTGGTCAAAATTGTTTTAGTAAGAAAGCAAAAAAAAAAAAAAAATGGTCAAAATGATGAACTAGGGGCACAGTTGAGTCAGGTGTTCTGTCTTTTCCCCCTTGTCAAAATACTTGCCAAGAAGGGCACTCTACCTGCCAGAAAAGGCACAACTGAAGGGCAAAACAAAAGGCTAAAAGCTCTCACATCCTCCGAGCAACGAGGTATTAAGCCAAGTGTGAAGCACGAACTGGAATGAGACCAGAGATTCCACTCCCTTATCTGGACAGATCTGATCACGTCCGAACTCCAAGCAGAGCATCATCAATCGATGTCAGCTACAGATTTGCTACACACCCAGTTGTAGCACAGCCCCTCTGTGGGAGAAACTCACTAGCTGCGTGCAGAAGAAGAAGAATCTAGCAGCATGCTAGGGGCAAGAGCCCGCAACTTCCTGTTTATCCATCAACCACCCAGGGAAGGGATTAAAAAATGAGAGATTAAAGAATAGAGAGATGTGTGATGAGAGGAAAAGTGAGGAAAGGATTTTGAGAGAAAAGCCGAGCCTGAGGGTCGAGTGATGAGAGAATCACAAATGAGAAAGGGTGGGAAGCAATATCCGGATAAACTGGCTCCTCGCGAACTAAGAGGTCTCTCATCTTTGTAGCACGTCTGTGTGTCGTGTCTCTTGTTTTTTGTTTGTCTCGATTCTTGTTTTGAGTCGTTTCGAGTGTTACTCGACGTGTTTAGGTTGTGTGCCTTTTATTTCCTTATTGAGTCGTTTTGCTGTGTTCAGTCGTAAGCTCAATACCTGGTCGAAAACTCATCTCTCAATTTCAAAAATAAAATCGTTTTGTGCTCCGAGTGCCGTGCCGTTCTCCACATTTGTGCAAAACAGAATTTGTTCTTTCATAAAATTGCAGCATTCAACCCTGGTCATGTGAGAACAGTAAAACCAGGACCTATCTGAAGCTATGAAAGTTCCAGGCTGCAAAGCAAAAGAAAAGAGGACAAAATGTTGGGCATCTGAGATTGTTTCAACTTCTGCAAGTTCCGTCATTGCATCCTGTATGTTCAAAATGAGCTGTGCGCCCGAAAAACGAGCTGTGTGCCCGAAAATATACTATGTGCCCAAATGAGCTGTGTGCCCGAAGAATGCGCTGTTTGCCCGAGATCTACTGTGTGCCCAAAAGAGCTGTGTGCCCAAAAGAGCTGTGTGCCCAGATTGAACAGAATTTTGTGTTGCGAGTTGTGCGCCTAACAAACAGAGTGTTGTGTTGTGAGCTGTGTGCCAAGTGAATGGAATGCTATATCGTAAGCTGTGTGCCAAGTCTTGCATTGTGCACGCGTTTCATCGCACTTATTACATTTATTTGCATCTTGTGTTATCTCTTATTGTTTATCCTTTACGCTGAGCAGCGTTTAGGATCGTTGTCCCCCGGGACTTAACTTAGGTTGTGTGGAATACGCTCCCGAGTTATTTGACCTCCTCTCACGATTTCAGCGTGCTTTGAATGTCCCGTTCCTTACGCGATTTCAGCGTGTTTGGAATCTATCTCAGGTTGTGTTGTGTATGTGCCTGGGCGGTTGTTTTTGAACCTCTTCTCATGATTTCAGCGTGGTTTAAGTGTCCCGTTCCTTACGCGATTTCAGCGTGTTTGGAATCTATCTCAGGTTATGTTGTGTATGCACCTGGGCGGTTGTTTTTGGACCTCCTCTTACGATTTCAGCGTGGTTTGAGTGTCCCGTTCCTTACGCGATTTCAGCGTGTTTGGAATCTATCTCAGGTTGTGTTGTGTATGCACCTGGGCAGGCTGTTTTTGGACCTCTTCTCACGATTTCAGCGTGGTTAGAGTGTTCTTTTCCGCACACGATTTCAGCGTGTTTGGAATTTATCTTAGGTTGCGTGGAACGCGCTCCTGATTGATTTTCTTTCTTCTTCCTCCACTCGCTAGTCCAGCATGGTTGGCGTATATCACCATTTTGCATCTATTATACTCTCTATTGCATCGCATCTATTATCTATTGCATTACCTCTATTACATCCATTGCATCGTATCTGTTTTATTGTCCGGTCTAGGAGACCTTAAATCCTCTAAAGGTGCAATTCCTTTGGTGTTTGTCGTGCCCGAACGACTTCTGGTGGTCTGGTATAGCCACCTGTCTGTGTTAGCGGTGAGTTCCTAGGAGACCAACTGAGACAGTGGAAACTAGAGTTCGAATGGCTTATGCCTAGAACGCAAAGGTTCGGGGTTTCCGAGACTAAAGTCTGGTTTAAATACCCAGGGGTATATCCTCGATTTGAAATCTGTATAGCAGCCCCATAGATTGAGATAGCATCTGTATGCGCCTCAATTCTGGATACTGATCCAACCTAGTTTGTCACCCTGTTGGAGAATAGGAAAAGCTGCAACCATAGTCAGGGAGAAAAGTAGTACCTGTGGTTCAACTGAGAAGAAGAGAAAGATTCCCACATCAGCATGAGATAGGATATTGCCGAGGTAAGTCATTGCCAATTGCCCTGTAAGGTACCTCCCTTTTCCTAGCCATCACATTGCATTTTAGCCACTACATTGCAGTGCATTGCATAAATCCTCAATTTTCAAACCGGCTTCGCGTAGCATATAAGTCCAATTTTCAAATCGGCTTCGCGCAGCGTGTAAGTCCAATTTTCAAACCGACTTCGCGTAGCGTGTAAGTCCAATTTTCAAACCGGCTTCGCGTAGCGTATAAGTCCAATTATCAAACCGGCTTCACGTAGCGTATAAGTCCAATCTTCAAACCGACTTTGCGTAGCGTATAAGTCCAATTTTGAAAATCTTTCTGCATATCATTTCGCATCACCTTTTGAACTACTGTTGGTTTGACTCCTTGCAAAGGATACGTGGGCGACTGCGGGCACAACCATTTATTTGTCTATATTTTGTTTGTTTGTCCAAGTCTTGACCGTCAAAAATGGGTCGATCTCGGGCTTTGACATTCGCTCCGTCACTTCTTGACTTGCGAGTTACATCAAGAGGGCAATCAGAGACACCCATTTTTGACCGTCCATAAGACTTGGACGGGACTGATGGTTTACATGGTGGAGAAAGTTGTGGAGGGGAAAGGTGCAATTTCTTTGGCAAAGAGAGAGAGAGTCAAATCTCAACTTCATACCCCTGTTCTGGACCAAAACAATCTCGATCAACAGATTTTAGCCTTAAAACCCTCTCTTTCAAAACGTTGTTCAAATAAAGTTCCTACGATGTTCTGACGCTCGCATTTTGTTAAAAGTTGCGCTTTTTGGTAAACCGAGCAAGGACAAAATGGAAATGAATGAAAGAGAGATGAAATCTTTGAAAAATCTTTCAAAATACCTTACTTAGGGGTTTGGAGTTGAAGAAAAGAGGAGAAGAGGGAAGAAATCCAGTTGGGGGAGAAAATGGGCATGAACCGTTAAGAAAGAGTCGAATAACCCTCGCTGAATCGGGCCTATTCATTTGCATACTTGGAATCAAGCTATGAGGCCACCACCGTTGGAAATAACACTTCTGGGGCTTCATTTTTCACTCAAGAATCTCCTAAATCCAATTCCGGACGGGGGAGATATAGTTGATTGAAGTAGGGCATCACTCCGGTTGGACCGAATCTGCGCGGCTTCACGGAAACAGGCATAACTTTTTCCACAGGAGGAATTTTGATGCAAGGTTTGTGCCATTGGAAAGATAACTTCCGGGGACTCAATTTGGACACTTGAACGGCCATATTTGGACTTCCCAATCACCCACCGGTCACTTTTCTTTCCGGAAGCCCACTTTTTTTGTCCTGAATGTAGCTGGCCGGCCAGAAAAGCCAGAAAAAGTAGCTGGCCAGCCAGAAAATCCAGAAAAAGTAGCCGGCCGGCCACTTATCTAAAAAACTAGTTTTTTTTTCCTTTTTAAATTGGCCGGCCATTTTTACCCCTATGAGTGTGTTCCAGCCATGTATTTTGTTTTGCACTTCACTAATGACCGAGGGTTTGGCACTTTTGGGGGGAAACTTGAATTAGTTTTCCGCCCCCCCCCCCCCCATTTTTTCCCCTCTTTTCCACCTATTTGTCTATATAACCAGCCCTCTCAGCTGTGTTTAAGGGTTAGAAAATTTTGTTTGAAGTCTCCTGTATACAATCTCTCTCTCTTTATATTCTAACCATCAAAACCCTTTGATTCTTACACCATTTCTACACCACCACCTAGCACCACCTCTCCATTCTCCATTCCAGCACATTGGGACTGTTTTGAAGAGGTTAAAGGCTCAGAATTTGGTCCAAAAGGCAGCTGAAAGATTGGTCTACAAGGGTAAGCACACTTCTTCTCTTTTCTAGCCTTTTCTTGGTTCCTTTCTAAGCCTTTCTTGCTTGATTTTTTGGGCTCCGACCCTAACTAAAAGTAGCATTTTTTTTAGCTCTATTTCATTTTTCATTAAGGGCCTCTCACTGTTTGAGGCCCCCATTTTGCACTTGCTTCATTACCCCTCTTTATGCCATTTTCTTGCATATTATTTTTGGCCTATGTATAATCTGTTTCGAGGCATGTAGTAAACTGTGAAGTTGCTTATTTTAAGTCCTTATTCAACATTGTTGAAGGGCTCATCACTGTTTGGAGCTCCCATGTGCCACTTGCCATTGTACCCCTCTCCTGGCTTTATTTTTGAATGATTTATTAGCCTATTGTGCTTCTGTTTTTGGACTTTGTTCCAAACTGAAAAATGCCTTATTTTGACCCCCTCATCGTGTTTCATTAAGGGTCTTTGGCTGTTTGAGGTACCCTTTGTATACTTTGTGTTTTAGCCTCTTTTTGGCCTTATTTTGCATCGTATTTTGAGTATGCTTGTACACTGTTTTGGCTCTAATCATAAACTTTAAAATGCCATATTTTGGACCCCTCTTAAACATTGTTGAAGGGCCCTCTTGTGTTTGAAGTCAGAAGCTGCCACTTGTTTCATTACCTCTCTCTTTTTGGCCAATTTTGCATGCTATCTTAGGCCTATTTGTACTCACCGTTTGGCCTTGCTTAGAACTGTAAATGTGCTTTTTTTTGGGCTTCCTTTCTTCTTTATTCACATTCCATATTCAAATAATGCATGCATTGCATAGCTATAGGTCATTCCTTGAGCCAAATTTCATGTTTCGGGACTCGTTCCATGCGTCGGGTGTTGTTTTGCCATGTTTCGGGGCTGTTTTGCATCTCATTTTTCTTTTGAAAATTGCATGTTATGCCATAATCCATGCTTTGCCATGTCATGTTAGAGTGGCATTCGTGCCTTAGGTTCGGTCCTCGGTTTGCGTGCATATGTGCACGCATTTCGAATGTCTCATTTTCATCTAATAGCCTCCTATGTGAGTGTGGCTGAGGTCCACTTGTGTTGGTGTAAGCCCATTATCCATTGTGTATGCCATTTCATTCCATAGCATTGTGTATGCTAGGTCGCACATTAGAGCATTGTGTATGCCATGTCACATCGAGCATTGTGTATGCCATTTCCTAGCATTGTGCATGTTAGGTTGTATCTTAGTTGCATTCATGCATGTCATGCATATTTCATTGTGTTTGGGATAGGAGTTAGCCCGAGCACGGGAAACGAGGTACGTTCCGTACTCCGAGTGACGGGACGTGTCTCAATTCCCTAGTCACCGACACTCCGGATCATCCATGATGGAGTTAGGTTTTGTTAAGTTTTCATTTGCATTCATTCCATATCGAGTTGTGCAATTCGACTCCTCGGCCATATGCATCGAGATACGTAATTGGTGGCACGAGGATCGAGGCATGCATACATATGTGAAAATACATTGCTATGCCCCTTTCCTGCTCTCTATTGCAGCAAAATCCAAAATCAGCAGTCTTTCGAGGCTTGGCGCGCTTTCCAAGAACAATTGCAAAACAGAGGCTAATTGGGGCATCCCAGTGGATTTCCACGCAAGGCAGCCTAAACATGCATCATTCATCATCCGGAGCGGAATCAAGGCAGTCCCTGGCTTGCATGCCAGTTTATTGTTTTCTTAGTTAATTTGTTAATTAATTAGGAATTTGTACATATTTGGACTGTATTATTCTTTTATTCGGGACTGTATATTTATTCGGACCCTCTGCGCGAGGGCATAATTGTAATAAGTGTGCGTGAGTGTGATGTATCTCTTCCAACCCCACGTCTTTCTTCCCTTTTATTTACCTGCTTATGATGGTTAGATTAGGGCATATTTTAATTAGCATACAGTATGATAGCATGTTTGCATTCATTCATCTGTTTTGCATACACCGGGCTCGGCGCATCATACTAACTGCATTTGTATTTCAATTCCAAGTTGAATACACGTTAGTTATAGCATTCCATATGCCATGTTTAGAGTAGCCGAGCCTGCTATAGTTTGCATTTTTGCATGTGTTGCATTAGGCATTTCTGTATACTTAGGATCATGCATGATTTCTAATGTAGTTTCTATTTTGGCTTGGAGTACTCGGTGAGTTTTTATGCTTTAGCATCCTTGCATGCGTGTGAGTGACTGCCATGAATAGCATGCTTACCATGAGGCTAACTGCTTATGTGATATAACTGCTTGAATGCCTGTGGGTGAAGGTTGGGTTATTTGGATTCGAACAATTCATCAAATGTTTGTTTTAAGCCCACTAGATAGTGGCAAAACCATTGTTTTCTAAGCCCACCCGAGGGTGGCAAATCTACGTCTTAGCCTACCTGCGGGTAGCACCAGCAAACCATCTTTAAAAAACAAACATGAAATGTTTTGTTCCAATTCAGGCGACCCAGTCTATACTTGTATGCTGTGCGCATTACATAGTAACCTAGGCTAATAACCGGAATAAGAACATACAATGTTTTTAAAAATAGATATCATGGTTAGTAGAGGCCGGTCTCTGACCGGGCGAGTGGGGGTGCTCACGAAGTGACATTCCCCAATCGTACCCAAGTTCCCGAGCCGAGGCAACTTTGGTGATGACGAACACGTGGCCTTAGGCAAACGAGTCAGGTTTCCCAAATTTCCCAAAAATAAAATATTTAAGTGGCGACTTTATATCTGGCAAAGCACCGGGCTCGGCGCATCATACAAACTGCATTTGTATTTCAATTCCGAATTGAGTACGTGATAATTGTAGCATTTCATACGCCATTGTTTAGAATAGCCGAGCCTGCTATAGTTTGCATCTTTGAATGTGTTGCATTAGGCATTTCTGTATATTTAGGATCATGCATAATTTCTAATAAGCTTCTGTTTTGGCTTGGAGTACCCGGTGAGTTTTATGCTTTAGCATCCTTGCATGCGTGTGAGTGCTGCCATAAATAGCATGCTTACCATGAGGCTAAATGCTTACGTGATATAACTGCCTTGAATGCCTGTGGGTGGAGGTTGAGTTATCTGAATTGGGACAATTCATCAAATGTTTGTTTTAAGCCCACTAGATAGTGGCAAAATCATGTTTTCAAAGCCCACCTGAGGGTGGCAAATCCGCGTCTTAGCCTACTTGCGGGTAGCACCATCAAACCATTTTCAAACAAACAAACACGAAGTGTCTTGTTCCAATTCAGGCGATTCAGTCTATACTTGTATGTTGTGCGCATCACATAGTAACCTAGGCTAATAACTGGAATAAGAACTCACAATGTTTTCAAAATAAGATATCATGGTTAGTAGAGGCCGGTCTTTGACCAGGCGAGCGGGGGTGCTCACGAAGTGACCTTCCCTAATCGTACCCAAGTTCCCGAGCCGAGGCAACTTTGGTGATGACGGACGCGTGGCCTTTGGCACCGAGTCAGGGTTTCCTAAATTTCCCATTTAAAAATATTTAGGTGGCGACTCTGTATCTGGCGAAGCAGTCCATGTTTGGCACTTCTTTCAAAAATCTGTTTTCAAAACGATTTGCCGGATTTGGACTCTTTGGTTCAAGATTGAGAACCGTGACATTTGAGTCCTTCAAACTGTAGTGACCCAATATCGAACCAGAACGGGGGGGACTCGCACTCCTTCCCTGGGATGCGTTCGGGGACGTCTACAGTTTCTGGCGACTCCGCTGGGGAGTTAGAGAACTTGACTTGAACTCGTGATATCTGGTTTTGACTACATTTGTGTGTTTCTTTGCATTGCATTTGCATTGGTGCGCCTAGGACACCGTGTTTGCCATATGCCATTCGAATGATTCTTGGGAGGCTTGTCTTGTCAAGTCATGTCCGTAAAATTTGATCGGCTCTGGCTCTGACATGGGAACACAAACCCGGTTTTCTGGGGCACCCTTTGACCATTCGACCTAGTGCATATTTGGATCCATAGTGACCATTCCAAACTAGGACGGGTTGCTTACCGTTTATAGGTTGTTTGAAGCATTGCGTGCGTAGTGAAACCCTAGTTCTGACAAAATAGGGCAGGAAACCCTACCCCAACATAGGGGTGTTTTCGACTCTCACTTATACGCTATGTGCTTGTTAGAGTGTGCCTCTACAGGAATGCATGTATCGATTGAGTTTGGGCATCGAACTGCGAGCATCGATCGATTATCTAAGAATCGGTTGTCTGCGGATATCCGATTGATTTTGGGAAACGATGTCTGAAGCGGTGATCGAGAATTGAAACGATGTATTTTGACTTGTCAAGCTGCGTGTTGTATGCCGTTGTGTGTTGTGTGTATTTAATTTAATTGTTATCTTTGCCGTTTTTACAGTTATTTATTTCCTTTCGCTTTATTATCTTTTTGCTAGGCGCTTTTTAGCACGATTGCTTAGAACTAGTAGATACCCCCAAGCACTTTGGACACGAGGTCGCCGACTCACCGATCCGAGGATCTTGTTGACGGACATCCGGTGTTCCATTCTCTACCGATTATCGAAGAAGAAGGAGGCGCGGTGTGTCGAACAAGGATTCCGGAGACGGGTCGCTTTGACGATAAACAATCGAGTTGAAATTTACGTATGCGCCATAGAGGTACATTCTGGACATTGAGATGGAACCGAGAATACATCGAGGATGGAGGCGATGATCGCCCGGATGCATGAGAGCATAAACAGATGCAAGATGATGCCATCCATGGCGAATTCTCCAAACAACAAGCGCGATCATGGCCCAGGCGAAGTGATCACTAGGTAGCAATGAGAATCGTGTCTGCTTCACATCGAGCTCCTCCTCCACCGGCTCCACTACTGCGAGGCGTCTCATGGTCGAATACCCTGCCAAATCCTCAGAATATCCTCCCGAACACCCAGAATACCTGATGTCCGGAATACTCAAGAGGACATAGGTCTTCCAAGCGAGCTCGCCCCAACTGCCGCATATTGTCCAAGAATCTTACACCCAACCACCCGGACTCTCCATTTGAGTTTGAGGTGGATCATACAGTTCTGAAGCTGAGTAAGTTGGAGAAACTTTTCAAGAAATCGCAGGGGGTGAAGGCCATCCCAGACATTGAAGATGGCTACACTGGCGTGGCCGTGACACTGCCGGACAGGTTCAAGATGCCACAGATTGATCGTTTTGATGGGTCAGGAGATCCTATGGTCCATCTCCGACTATTTTCAGACATCTTGAGGCCAATGGGCCTAACCCGACCACAAAAGCTTTCTTTATTTGGCAGAACTTTGTCGGGGGTGTCGGCCATCTGGTACGCAAAATTAGAAGATGATGTGAAGAGAAATTGGGATGAGTTGGCTAGGCCTTCGTTGCATAGTATTCGTATAATACGCAGATCGAGATTACAACACGTGATCTCGAAACAACGAGGCAGGAACAAAAAGTGACTTTCTCTGATTTTGTAACTCGGTGGAGAGCAAAGGCATCAATGATGACCTTAAGGCCAACAGATAAAGATCAAATTCGGATGATTATGCATAATCTCAACGAAGTTAATCGAGAAAATGATCGTACTCCTTTCCCCACCTTCTCGGTTACGAGATGGGGTACAGATCGAGATGCGATGAAACAAGGTTTAATCGACCGGGACGAAGCGGCCGAAGGACATTCAACGTAATAACACCGCTGAGGCCGAGTATTTGCCAACACAAGGACTTTGGAGGTCGATATGGTCACCACCACTCCCCCTTCCCAACCAACGCCCGCCGTGGCCACACCCTTTTCGATACCTCAGGAAGCGATAAGCCCCGAGATATCAATCCAGAGGCCAAAGAACCTTCACTCCACTATACATGCCTTTGTCCAAAGCTCTCGGCGTTCTACTCAAAAAGGGGCATCTGAAACCCCTAGAGCCGAGGCCACTACCAAATCCACTCCCCCCTTCCCACAACCCGGCCAAGTACTGTGCATACCACAGTGACATGGCCACGTCTGAATCAATGTTCAAATTTGCGTCCACGAGATTCAAGACCTCGTTGACAAAATATCATTCTACCTCCCGAAAGACCCAGCGTCACAACTAACCCACTCGCACATAACCAAGATCCACCACCCAAAAGAGTCAACTTTATCAAAGCGGGTCGTGTCCTCGATCCTAGTATCTATATTACCCTCTCACCTACCCAAGCGAGGTGATCCTTCTGATTACCTTGACTTGTGCATGTTGGACACCTTCACAACCTAATCTGAGCGGTGGTGACCTCCGAAGATGGAGCAGGCAGGTTTCAAGAACTGAATTGGTGAGTGCAGGATGGGACGACAGGAATTGTCTTTGGAAGAGCTTATGATCCAAGCGGATATATCTTATCGATGAGCGGTCTGGTGAGTGTGAAATTTGCCGAAAAAATGAATTGTGCATGATTGAGGGGCGGACTTGAACAAAGGCGGATGATCGACAATGATGGAAGAAGATTTTGCCAACCTCCGGTTCTTCAACGACCAAGAAGCGAGGATGCAACAATCAATTGGTTTGAATATAGAGTCGGCGAGATTGCGGATGGTTAGATGATCGGCCGGATGTTGTGGAAATTGACGAGCAAGGCCGGCGGGGTATCAATGATGGCGGAAGGGCGAGAGTCGAGAATGAACCGCCGAGCGCGGTGCAAAGAATTTCGCTCGGGATCAAGATATTGTGAAAACCGAACAACAAACCCTCTGACACGGAGGAGCAAGAGAAGAGGTGGGATTACGAGAGAATCGGAAAGCCAGAACCATGAAGAGGTTGGAAGTCTTTGGGAGCACAAGAGCGAGGACATCTTTGTGAGCATGTGGGATGAAAATACCGAGTACGAACTTGCCGAACCGGATAGGTGTCTGTTGAGCGTTAGTGGGATGTGGTGGGAAGGCGATGACTTATGTCTTGCCCACACGGATGAAGATTGGGCGGATACTCAACGGATGATACTTGGTACCTCGATGAGGTAGATCATATGACCCGAGTGGGCGGTATTTCAAGCCCCCACACCTTGACCAACCTGAGACATCTGGGAAAGATAAAGAGGCAGAGAAGCAGAGAGAAAAGCAAATTGAAGAAGAAGTTGTACTGAGACAGTTAAAGAAGATACAAGCAGACATCTCCATCTGGGGATTGCTTATGGCATCAAGGGTGCACAGACAAGCTGTCCTATCTGCTATGGACAAAGCCAAACTCTCCATCGAAACTACGCCCGGAGCGGTTGGTTGAAATTTGGTTTTCGGGAGGAGGTTCCGGCATTAACCTTTTCGGACAAGGAATTGCCGCTGAGGCGTGAATCATAACAAACCCTCTACATCTCGTGGAGTGTAGAGATAAGTGGATACGGTGGTACTTGTTGATCACAGATGCGCTATCAATGTACGCCTTGGTCGAACGGCATATGCAATCGGGTTAAAACCCGCAGACTTCATACCAACCACTTAGGTGATCAGAGCTTATGATAATACCAGTAGGGAAGTGATGGGGACTGTCAAGGTTCAGACCCAGGTTGGTCCAGGACAACACAACATTGAATTTCATGTCTTGGACGTTCCTACAACCTTCAACTTGCTCTTGGGACGGCCGTGGTTGCACCAAGTGAAAGCAGTCTCTTCCACTCTGCACCAGATGTTGAAATACCCTCACGGGAAGGGGGTTGCAATTGTTTTCGGAAATTCATCCATCCATCCGCCGCATGAAGTGTCTCGCGGTTTTGGAAATCGAGCACGCGCGAAGGCGTGTTCTTATCGGGGTTCACTTTGGCGGAGGCGGATAGTCGAGAATATTATGGTACGTGAATGAAGGTGTATGCGTCGATGCTCAATCCGTCTACCTCATGAACAAGCTACAACATATTCCGGGATGGGATTAGGAAGAAGCGGCGGGAAAAGAAGTCGCGACATTGGCGAAGTGCCACATAACCCGCATACCTTTGGTTTGTGTTATTTGCCCACCAAAAGAAGACCGGGTGAGAAAGGAAAGAAATGGCCGCGAGCGAGCGAAGCGGTGGGAAGCCTTTTGACTTAATGCATAGGCCCATCCGGTACCTGAGCAGACGCTTCGTCCGGGAGGACTTTCCATTTGCGGCTTCCTAGAGCCATGGTTAAGCGGAGAAAAGCGCGTGCAGGTTTGAAATCTTCTTCGACCGCAACTATCCGGGGATAGCGTTGCCGCAGGCGAGCAGACCCAACAAGCGAGGTTGAAGCGAGAATAAGCGATGGATCACGAGGGCCTGAGTTGGAAATGGGGGTATGGCATGTCTCCTCTCGATCCTCCGTCGACCAAGAGTGCTTGGGGATAACCGTGGTTTCCATGATTGGGGATGAAAGCAAGCGAGCCGACCAGTGACTATCTTGGACGCATCAATCGCACCCTCTCTCACTTGGAAATCTGAGGAGGAGTCTTATCGATAACGGGTCGTAGTGAACGAATCTGATTCCACCGAGTCTGTGAGTCGGATCAGTTCGGCTCGAAGTCGAGTGGTCTGGTACTCTGAGGGGATTTTAACGGATGCCTGATCTGTCGGTCGTCTTTTTCCTTTTCATTTGAGTCTGTTGTAACCAATGAATCGGACGATTTGGATGTACCTAATGAGAATGAACTATCTGTGGTTTCAAGTACTTTTACGTGCCTGATTTATTGCATTAATTAGGACTTTCAAAATTTTGATCAAAGCAGCGAGGCGAAGTTCCTCGGTTTACAACGTTTAATTGAGCAAGAGCAAGAGATTTGTCAAACCATTAATGGATGAAATCATTACCGTGAACATTAGTCTTGAGGAGGACCCGGTGGTCGGATCGAGTCCACGTTGTCTTCGGAACGCTTGGCTTAGTCGCTTTATTAAAAGATTTCAAAGATGTTTTCACGTGGTCCTCGAAGACATGCAGAATCGATCACGAGATTATCTGACATCGGATCCTTGACCAGGAGGCCCGACCTGTCAAGTAAAAACTTAGAAGGATCCGCCTGGATTGGGCTCTTAAGATTAAGGAAGAGGTCACCAAGCAAATCGACGCAGGCTTCCTGCTGGTATCTGAATATCCGACTTGGTTGGCCAACACTGTTCCGGTGCCAAAGAAAGATGGCAGGATCCGGGTGTATGTAGACTTCAGGGATTTGAACAGAGCTAGTCCGAAGGACGACTTCCCCTTACCGCACATCGATGAGTTGGTAGATTTCACAGCAGGGCATGCATTGCTCTCATTCATGGATGGCTTCTCAGGATACAACCAGATAGTAATGGCGCGGAAGGCAGAGAAAAAGCGCATTCACCACCGTGAAACATCACTCTAGGGTAATGTCGTTTGGGTTGAAGAACGCTGGAGCTACTTATCAGCAGACGCGACCACAATACTACGATATGATCCACAAAGAGGTTGAGGTGTATGTGGGCGACATGATTGTCAAGTCCAAGGAAAGAGGGCCACTACGCCTTGCACAACTTTTTTCAAAGGATCGGGGAATTAGGTTGCGGCTAAACCCTCGAAATGTCGTTTGGTGTTCTGTTGGGGAAAATGCTAGGGTTTCGATTACACAAAAGGGGCATCGAGGTCGACCCTTCCAAAATCAAGGCCATCTTAGAAATGCCACCACCAAATTTGAAAAGGAGGTGCGAGGCTTTACGGGTAAAGTGCAATTCATAAGGCGGTTTATTTCAAAATTAACCTTGACTTGTGAACCACTTTTGGCCTCCTCAAGAAAGGAAAGAAGTTCAATGGGACGGCCGATGTCAAGCTGCATTTGAACAAATCAAAGAATATCTCTGAGAACCCACCCGTTTATCACTACGAGAACCGAAACCGTTGATTTTGTATCTGTCGCTGTTGAAACTACAATGGGCTGCATGCTTGCACAAGAATCGAGAAGAGAAGGTGGAAAAAGGCCATCTACTATTTGAGCAAAAAAGATGTTGGAGTATGAGACCCGATATACACATTTGGAAAAACTTGCTTAGCTCTGGTATGGGCTACGAAGTTCTTGCACTACTGTTAGCTCACTCTGTAATGTTGGTTTCACGACTTGATCTCATTAAATATCTCTTCGAGAAACCAGCGCTTACGGGTAGGCTAGCTCGTTGGTTGCTGTTGCTCTCCGAATTTGATCTCACATATGTGACACGCAAGTTAGTGAAAGGAAGAGCAGTGGCAGAGTTCCTTGCCGACCACCCGGTTGAGGGGGATAAAGCGGTCGAGTACCTATTCCCGGATGAATCAATTTTGCATATCGACGAAGAAACTTGGATGATGTACTTTGACGGAGCGTCAAATCAACATGGGTATGGGATAGAAGTGTTGCTGATAGCACCCGATGATTCCCGTATCCCTCTCTCCTTCAAACTCCGGTTCAAAGTCTCGAACAATGAAGCGAATCTGGCGTGTATCATTGGTTTAAAGCGACCACGGAACTAGGGGCAAGGCAATTTGGGCGTCATTGGGGATTCGAACCTTGTTGTGTCTCAAGCTAAAGGAGACTGGAAAGTAAAAGAGGAAAAGATGATGATGTATCACCAAACCTTGGATTTGCTGATTCCTCGGTTTGAGAAGCTAAGTTTTACTCATCTACTAAGAGAGAACAACAGGTTCGCAGATTCTTTAGCAACTCTATCTTCTATGATAGACATCCCGTGTGGAGTCCGAATGCGTCCGGTCATCATTGAC
Organism: Camellia lanceoleosa; assembly: GCA_025200525.1. Classification (NCBI taxonomy): domain Eukaryota; kingdom Viridiplantae; phylum Streptophyta; class Magnoliopsida; order Ericales; family Theaceae; genus Camellia; species Camellia lanceoleosa. Next base: position 25,077,637 of record CM045772.1, on the reverse strand, counting down.
CAGAAATTTGCACCTATCTATGAGTCGATTGCAGCCATAGATGAAGTTCAGGACGAACACCCCTGGTATTACGACATTTGGAACTTCTTGGAGAAAGAAGCATACCCGAGGTAAATGCCAAAGACAAGAGGGCAATCGGAAGAATAGTGATTCAGTTCATCATCTGCGGAGGTAAAGCTGTATAAGGGGTCATCTGGGAAAGCATAAAGCGTGCGTTGATCTTAGAAGAGTCAAAGCGTCTGATGGAAGCCATCCACGGGGGTGAATGTGGTGCACACATGAATGGGGTAATGTTGGCACGGAAGATCCTTAGACAAGGTTATTACTGGTCCACCATGGAGGAGGATTGTATTGGTTTCGTCCGGCGATGTCACAAGTGTCAAATTCATGCAAATCGCATGAACATCCCGCCGTCAAAGCTGTACAACATGACTTCACCATGGCCATTTTCTGTTTGGGGAATTGATGTAATCGGAGCTGTTACGCCAAAGGGCTCGAATGGGCACGAGTTCATTTTGGTAGCGATAGATTATTTCACAAAGTGGGTTGAGGCCCAATCTTATGCAGTGTTGAAGGCTTCGCACGTAGCAAAGTTTATCAGAAACAACATTATCTGTCACTACGGAGTCCCAAATAAAATCGTTTCAGACAATGGTTCCCACTTCAAAAAGGAGGTGATCGACTTGTTGGAGAAATATAATGTGGCTTTTCATTAGTCGTCTACTTACCGGCCGCAAACCAACGGAGCAGTTGAGGCCGCCAACAAGAACATCAAGCATATACTACAGAAGATGGTGGAAACCTATCGGGATTTGGCGGATAATTGCCTTTCTCTGTGGGGCTCTGAGGACTTGATCGAGAACTTCTACCGAGGCGACTCCGTACTCATTGGTTTATGGGATGGAAGCCGTTTTGCCTATTGAGATTGAGGTCCGTCATTACAGTATTGGCCGAGTGCGGATAGCGAAGCAGTTAGCGACAAAAGCATTTGAGGAACTCATGCTTTTCGATGAAAGAAGAAATTTGAACATACCACATCCAAGGTTATCAACGCAGAATCACCCGGGCTTTTAACAAGAAGGTTAAGTCCAGGAATTTGAAAGAAGGAGATTTGGTACTCAAAGACAACCAAGCTCCCATCCATGACCCAAGGGGCAAGTTCAGACCCAATTGGACTGGTCCCTATATTATCAAGTCGATCTGGTCAGGTGGAGCTGTGGTTCTGATGGACTTAGATGGCTTAGAGTTTTCCCAACCGATCAACATGGACAAGTTGAAGAAATATTACCCCTGAGAGCCTCGCTAGGCCGAAAACCCGAAAGGGCGACCTAGGCAAAATCTAGAGCGTAGAAAATTTGAAATTATAAAAGCGAGCCATAAGGTTGAAAACCATAAAGGGCGGCCTTGGCAAAAGTTAGAGCGCAAAAGGAGAGTAAAAATACTCGAACGAACCCAAGCCTGAACTACGTAAGGCTTGATTCCCATCTATGGGATACGTAGGCAGCTTCATCCTGAAGTTCAGCCCCAATCTTTTCCCCGATCAATTTTGTCCATTTGATCATCTCAGTCATCTTTATTCATCAGCATTTATCGTGATCTCCGGTACAGTGTTATTCAAACTAGGGGCAACTTTCCGTTGCAATGAAGTGTTGCGGCACCATCCAGACTAGGGGCAACTTTCCGTTGCTATGAATCGCCGAGGCACTTTTCAAACTAGGGGCAACTTTCTAGTTGCTAGGATCCGGGGTTGTGCATCTCAGTGACAGATCTCAGGCGTGTCCAGTTATGATCCATATCGAAAATAGTTTTGAAAAGTTTTAATAAAAGTTGACTTTGTTCAAATTAATCTTTTCACAACTAAGACCATTTTTGGACCAAAAACGGAGAATTTTCAGTACTACAACCTTCAATTTCATTGATTTCAAGACAAAGTTCTCTTGCTCTTACATACAATTGAAGTTGCTTTTTATTACACTCATAATGAAAACTTGAAAGTACTAGTAAAGCAATAAATCTGGGGCATAGTCAAGTCAGGTGTCCCTGCGCCCCCTCCCAGAGCTGGTTGAAGCCTCCGATGCCAACCTAGGCCCAACCTGTGCTTCTTCGTTGAGCCAATCCCAGCACTCGTCAGACAAAGTGCAACTAAAAGTAACAACGGGGGCCAGAAGCTCTCTAACTCTCCACGACGTGGCTTGCCGAGCCAGCTGCGCGCCTCGAACTAGGAATATAGCCGGATACTCTATCCCCTCTGGTGGGCAAGTCTGATCATGGCCGAACTGGCGCAAAATACAGAATGGGAAATAGAATACACAGTGAGTCAAGCCGATCAGTCGAATCCCGACCTGCCGGGACATGCTGTAGCTCATTGCCGGGAGATTGAGCCAAGGACAACGCCACGCAATGCGATCTGCCGACAAATTGCACATCCATTCAAACCACCATCCCTCATCAAGGGCGTCGACTAGACGTTGTCGAAAGAAGTAACCGCGGGCTGAGTAAGCAGGGCAAGAGTCCACAACTTGCAATTTATCCATCAACCATATCTGGGGAGGGATGAAAAATGAGAGAATAAAGAATAGAGAGATGTGCGATGAGAGAAGAGTAAGATAAGGGTTTTGTGAGAAAAAAAATTGAGCCCGAGGGCCGAGTGATGTGAGCAAAATACACATGTGAGCTTGGGTGGGAAACATTACCTGCAGTAGTAGTGGACTCCCTACGAACCTGGTTGTCTCCCGGCAGTGGAAAGCATCCAAGCCCATCAGTGTCTCGGCCAGAGTCATGGCAATGCAACTTTTTCCCTCTTTCAAGCCTTGAGCAACCTCAATCAGACGGGCGCCGGACCCTCCGAAGCTTGAGGCAAACAGAAAATAAGATAACAGGCACAAACAGAGAGCATACCGTCGGAAGCCTTGCCAATGATGGTCGCTGCGGTCACCAGCATCGGAGAATCGGTAAATCAAGCTTGGGATATCCAACATTCCGTTACCAATCAGGGATCGAGCATCATGTGCGTTGAGTCCGCACATCCGCCCTAAGGTCTGGGCATAGCCAAAATTGAGTTGGGGCAAGATTTCCTCACTTCGCTCAGATTCTATCAAAACTTTAAAATCTTCAAAAGTGGGACATACCTCTTGCCCGCCAAAGCTAAAGACATGCGTCACCGGGTTCCAAAACCTTGCCGCATGACCTGAGGAAAAGGAAGATGTAGCAGAGTCTGGCCCAGCGTGAATAGTGCATTTAGGCCGAAACCCCGGAAGTTCAACTTTTCCGAGCCGTCTAGAGAAGAGATCCAAGATATGAGATTTTCTACGAGAAATGCCTCCATTTTTGTGAGAAACCGTGATGAAATAAATAAGTTCCAAGGCTGGGGCTTTTATAGGGGGTAAAACACTATTCAAAAGACACGTGTCAAAATTCTGGGGGTTGCGGGAGAGGTGGCCGGCCGGCCACCTATTCTAGCAAGCCGGCCACCCTTGATTCAAAAACCTAGCAGGTCGGCCACCCTCCAATCCCCAAAAGCAAGTGTGGCCCACCATGCTCAGTGGTCCTATTTTGCCCTCCGGAAGGAAGTTTGAGGCACTTTCACGCGTTGGGAACGTTGAAGGCCTCCATTTCTCTCAGTTTCGGATACGTTCCATCATCCAGATCGTCCATCCGAAGTACGCTTTGTTGTATTTTTGCTTATCGAGTTGTTGTTTTGTTTATCGAGTTGTAAGTTTTGTCGAGCAGTCGCATTTTGTGTTTTGAGTTATTACCTTTTGTTTATGCGATTTTGTTGAGTCTTGTTTATTGAGTCGTTAACATTGTTGTACTTTGCTTATCGAGTTGTAAACTTGCTAAGATTCTGTTATTTCTTAGTGAGTTGAGTTGTTTGATTTGTTGCGTCAGTTCATTACCTGACCCGGTAAATACACAAGGCACATTTTCATTCAATTCCATTTTGTGCAAAATGATGCGATGCGATGCCAAGAATTTCAAATACAAACATCTTTTTCAAAGCTGTTTCATTCCATCATGTTTTACCACAAAATAAAGGTACAAGTTTTACAGAAAATAAAATTGCCTAACAAAATGCAAAGTGCTACAAACTACTAGCAAAAAGTAAAATAAAGCAGGAAATAACGTCAATCTCCTCGGGAACGGGAATGAGGAGGCCCTCTCATCCTCTTCTGCGGGACAACCTCTGCACCATCATCACCATCCAGGTCAGAGCTGTCATCATCCGGATCCCCCTCAGCCTCGTCTCCACTCCCAGAACCAAGACCGGAGCCTCCCTCCCCAGCGGATGTCTCTGACTCACGGTCTGCGACCTCCTCCTCCTCCTCCTCCTCAATAATGGGTGCCCTACGTCTGCGGGACGACCCTGCTCCTCGAGCTCCTAGAAAAGGCCTAGATGGCCCAGCTCCCTGAGAAGGCCTGGATGGCCCCGCTCCTCGAAAAGGCCCAGATGGCCCAGCACCTCCAACTCCCTGAGAAGGCCCGGGTAGCCCAGCCCGCGGCGGTGCATATACAGGAGGCATCTGAAAGTGAAAAGTTCAAATACATCAGTTCAAATATGAAAAGCAAATGCCAGTACAATATGCGAGTGGGGTGTGTGTCAGATGTGCTCTACACAGCCTATCAATACAGCAGGATGTTCAAAACTAGCGTATCATCAGAAATATGCTAAATACAAGAAAGGTGAACAGTACCTGCACGCCCATAATGGCCAGCTGTGCCTCCCTCCGTAGGATCATGCCCTCGAATGTGGCTAGTATCCCAAGTATCTCATCCGTGTACTCAACTGGAGGCTGCAAATACAAATGCAAAACTATCAGTGAGGGAATGAATGTCCAAGTAATCTGACTGATAAATCAAAGCTGTAAAACAAACCGGGGGCGAATCAGGGTCTCTGACATATCTGTGGTCAGGAAGAGGAGGCTCTAGCGAGACCTGGTAAGGAGTCCCGAACCGCCAACTCGTCAACTCGGTCGGCATGTCTGGCCACCCAGGATGATGAAGAGACGGAGGGATCGGAGGAATCGAACTACCTCTACCCCTAGATGCACCAGCCCTGCTAAATGAGGGGATATCCGTAGCACCGGCACGACTCGAAGATGGTACACCAGTAGGCCTCTGTGACGGAGCACGCACTCCCGTCAAGGGGGGCATCAGATATATACGACGATAGGTGGTGTAGTCCCCCTCCATGAGATGTAACAAAGCATCGATGCCCTGCATAGCACTAATGACCTCCTGGGCAGAAAGTCTATCGGCAGTCCGCATAGTGGCTGGAGGTACAGCAGGAGGGTCCTGAGAATCGTACCCCCACACCTGACGCAAGAAGCGTTCCCCCAGGAACCATGCCCTACCAACTGGTCCTTCGAGCAGGAACCTATACTGGGAATTACTCGATCCTCCGGGATACTGATGTCGGAGACCATCACCAAAGACCGCCCAGGGCTGCCAAGTAATCTGCGGATAACCAGTGCATAAATCAATTAGAAATCAGGAATATACAGGGCAGATCAAAGATGAAATGAAAGGAACTGAGAGTTCTGAAATACCTCTGTCGTCCGCACAGTATCAAAATACTGTCGCAGGTAGAAGAGAGTCTCTCGAGGTCTCGCTCGGTGCTCGCCCTCGAATACTAATGAAAACGGAGTCGTAAGGAGTCCTGCCACCTCCATCTCTGGGGCTAATGTGGGAAAGTATACGTACACCCGTAGCTGAGAAAAGCAGCGCAGAATATGAATACAAAGTGCTAAAGGCGAGAATCTGAGTGCAAAGTCGCCATGTGTGCAATGAACAAGTAATAAGGGCAGAATGTAAATCAAGAGGACGAGCGTACCTCCCAAGCTCTCCAATAGCCGCCAAGTAAGTCTCCCGCCCGAGAGGTGCACTCATGTAACAATAGAGGGTAGCAGGCCAGCCACCCAGTCATATCGGCCGACTGTAGCAGTCCACTAGGGCACTTAGAAGATACAACCCGACAGTGTTCCCCCTATCGGCAAACAGAGTGGTGCCAAAGAGGAACATAAGGAAGCCACGGGCGTACTGCTCAACCTCCTCGGGAGACTCAGGCTCTATCTCCGGCCTCCAAAAACGGGAAGAGAACCAGGTGTACCGGACTCTCCCAGAAGCTCTGTCTATAGGTGGGCGAGCCCCCAATAGATGTGTCCAACCGGCCTCCCACTCTCCCATATCCTCGTCATAAGGTATGGGCCAACCGCCTATGTCTAAGCCAGTGAGTACGGCAAAGTCCAGCGGAGTCATGGTCATATCCCCGGTGGTAGAAAAGTGGAAGGAATTGGTGGTGTCCCACCATCTCTCCACCAAAGAAGCTAACAAACTCCTGCTGGCAGGACAACGTGATAATCCCACGCAGAATGCTCCGAACCCTGCTAGATCGACCAGATCCCGGACAGCCTCTGGAAGCTCAGCGTACCAGTCTCTCGCGGCGGTAGAGCCGTATCCTCGCACGGTGCGAGAGCCACCCTACATTCAGAATGAATACATGTGTTCAGTACACAATGAAATGAAATAGCTGTGTGCAAATGAAATGAAATAGCTGTGTGCAAATGAAGTGAAATAGCTGTGTGCAAATGAAATTAATCAGTGGGCTGTGTGTTCACTTCAAACCTGGGCTGCGTGTTCAGTAAATCTGTGTTTTGGGCTGCGTGTTCAAATCTTAATCAGTGGGCTGTGTGTTCACTTCAAACCTGGGCTGCGTGTTCAAATCTTAATCGATTAAAATGTGTTCACTTCAAATATAAATGCGTGTTGATGAATCTGTTTTGGGTGTGTGTTCAATCCTTAATCAGTGGGCTGTGTGTTCACTTCAAATCTGGGCTGCGTGTTCAGTAAATCTGTGTTGTGGGCTGTGTGTTCAATCCTTAATCGATTAAATTGTGTGTTCACTTCAAATCTGAATTGCGTGTTCATTAACTTTCATGTTTTGGGTCATGTGTTCAAATCTTACTTAGTAAATTTGTGTGTTCACTTCAACTGGGCTGCGTGTTGATTAACTCTGTGTTTTAGGTGTGTGTTCAAATCAAACTGAGGTGCGTGTTGAAGAATATGTGTTTTGGGTCATGTGTTCAATCCTTAATCGATTGTGTGTTCACTTCAAATCTGGGTGCGTGTTGAAGAACTTTCATGTTTTGGGGCATGTGTTCAATCCTTAATCGATGGGTTGTGTGTTCACTTCAAATCTGGGCTGCGTGTTGATGAACTGTGTTTTGTCTGCGTGTTGAGATCTTACTCAAGGTCGTGTGTTCACTTCAAATCTGGGTGCGTGTTGAAAATTAGAGTTTAGGTTGTGTGTTCTACTCTCAATCGATTAGTGGAACATGTGTTCACCATCAACTTGGGCTGCGTGTTGAAAAAATCGAGTTTGGGGCTGTGTGTTCTACTCTCAATCGATGTGCGTGTGTTCACCATCAACTTGGACTGCGTGTTCAGAAAATCAGAGTTTGGGACTGTGCGTTCTACTCTCTACTCTCAATCAGTGTGGGCTGTGTGTTCACCATCAACTTGAACTGTGTGTTCAGAAAATCAGAGTTTGGGCTGCGTGTTCTACTCTTAGTCAGTGTGTGCTGTGTGTTCACTTTCAAAATTCGGGCTGTGTGTTCGACGAATTAATGTTTGAGCCGTATGTTCGATTCTTAACTAATGTGTACCGTGCGTTCACAATCAATCAGTCAATGAGTCGTGCGTTCAGCAATTCAAGTGTTTAAGTCACAAGTTCAGAATGCAAACAAAGTACTATGTCATAAGCTAAAACTGTGTGTGCAAGCATGGCAAAGCTACAAAATGCACGAAAATGCAGAAAATAAAGTAAAATACCTCTCGTGCATCGTGAGAGAGGTCTTAACGCTCGCAGCGATAAATCCCAGGTGCCCGGTCATTGAACCCGGTGAAACGGTGAAAAACGGCCCACGGAAGCATATGTACCGGTGGGGCGTATCTCCCGAGAATGAAAGGGCGGACTCTCGGGGGCAATGTCATGACATCAAAATCATCTCCGGCACCTGGAGGACCTCCACCATGAGGGTAATCGCCCGCCATTTCAAGAGATCTGCAAAAGAGAGCAAAAATGAGCAAAATGAGCCAAAATTGGAAAAAGTCAACAAAAGTCAACTCCCGGGAAATGGAAAAGTCAACAAAAGTCAACTCCCGAGAAAATCTTCCAAATATTGAGACAAACTTACCTCAAGTGGTAAAAATAAGAAAAGAAGCCCCGAAATCAAAATTTAATCGGTTCAAAGTGCTTAAAATTGAAAGATTTCGCGAAAACAACTTGCGTGGAAGTAGAAAAGCGTATAAAGTGCAGATCTGAAGAGAAAAATGGTTTGGGGAGCAAGGGAAGGATTTTTCACAGCTTTGGGAGTGATTTCGGATTGAATGGGCAAGGGAATATATAGAAATGAGCAAAATGACAAAATTGCCCCTACTTTTGGATAGGTGGCTGGGCGGCCCCCTTTTCTGGCTGGCCGGCCAATTGCTTTTTTTCCCCTGGCCAGTGGCCTCCCCTAGGGCAACCACCTGGCCGGTGGTGTTCCCCACACCCCCCTCTAGCTCTCTGCAAATTTTGAGGAAGATCGGAGTTCCCGGGACCTGAAAAAGTTCGAGAAAAGTGCACTTTCTGGCGCGAAATTGCTCCGCCGGAACTTCAGCTGCAATTTCTGACATGTGTCTCATCATCACTCATCAAAATCAAGGTGTATCCTTTTCAAACATGTTGTAACCTCTCCGGGAGGTGAATCAGAGGCCGCGATTAAGTTGCCTTCGCCGAAATGCGCGTTTCCTAGCTCGTTGTTTCGCAACAAACGGGCGCCCTGATTTATGCTCGTTTTGCATTTTTGTGCATATAACTTGTATTCTCATGGGCATTTTGCATTGTCATGCATAATTTCTTGGTCTACCATACCTCTATGCTCGAGCATGCGTTGTCACGCGTGTTCCTTTCTCGCATTGCGATGCATTCACTCGCCGACACTGCGTGTGTCGAACTTTCGGAACCACAGGAATCACATTGAATATATGTTGTTAGCATATTGTTCTTGTTGAATTTCTCTCTTTGCGAGCACGATATTGTATGTACGGTTCATTTGAAATAGGTGCGACTGCGAATCACGCAGGTATCGTATCTTCTCCGTGTGAGACGCAACGAGAATTGAATGATTCTTCGCATTCCTAACTGCATGAAATGTAGTTGTTGCTTTGCATTCTTGCTTAAAACTGTTGCATCTATTTGCGAATACTTGCCTCATTACAGCTTGCTGCATTTGTATGATCATTTGGCTCTGTGCATGTCGCTTTGCATTTTGCCCCCCTGCCTGAGGGCACGCCTGCGGGCACATATCTCTGTTCATCTTGTATGATTGTCTAAGTCTTCGGCCTTGTCAAAAATGGGTCGTCTCTAGGCTTTGACATTCACTCCCGTCACTTCTTGACTTCCGAGTTCTGTCAAAGAGGGGCAACTGTAGACACCCCATTTTTGACCGACCTTAAGACTCAGACGTCACCGATTGAGCGCTCGGTGATGTTGCATATTGTGCTCGTTCAGAAGTCTCAGAGTCGCGGCCGTGCGCCCTGCCTCCGGACTCCCGAACTCTCTTCTGTGCCTTGCCTCGGTTTGCGAATCGGACTCGATTTTCTCTGTTTTCTTTCCTGAGGGGAGGGAGAGGTCCCGTAGACCATCTCTCAGTGGCCGTGGGCTACATTTCGTGCCCGTAGGCCATTTTGCCCATTCGGTTCGGTTCCGGATTTGTCGGGCCGTGCCTCGGTTCAGACCACCCAACCATCTCCGATTCCTCCGGTTTCGGCATGCATCTCATTTACTCCCTTCGAGGACACTGGGGTCTTAGATACCCACTTGACCAAACACCACTTTCGATTAACGGCCGGTCTTGGGACCGGCTGCGTGTTTTGGCCCGCGAGCATTCGTTTTGCGTCGGTTTTTGTTCATTTTTGGCAGGTACCTCTGTTTTATCATAAGGAAGGTCACTAGAGGGTGGGAGGCCAGCAATTGTCCCAGCAACCAGTTATGCTCCTCCGGCGCCCCCCAGGGCCCGTTTTTCTCACTTCCGGGCTAATGTTGAACACCCTAGGGCCATTTTCTTCGAGCCAAAACTACATATTTGTGTTGCACACACATGGGAGGACCCTAAAAAATAGAGCTCGGCCAGTAATTCAACTTTTCATTTTTGAACCTCTCCTAAAGGTGGCTTGTTGTCTCTCCTGTTTCAGAGTTGCCAGATTCCAACCACAGGGCCTTGTTGTACACACTTGGGAGGACACCAACCTTTGGTGGCCGGCCAGAAATTCCCACTTTTCATTTTTGCCCTTGGCCGGCCGACCATAGGGGGTGGCCGGCCGGCCACCTCCAGCAAAAGTAGCTAGCCGGCCATGCTCCCCTCAGTGCATACTTTACAGCTGTATAGCTGTTTTCCCCAGAAAATATCTGTATCCGGGGGATATTTTGGGAGGGAAAGCTTGGGTGCATTTCCCTCCACTTTTACACCCCTTCTTTTGTCCATATAAGGAGCCTCCCAGCTCTGTCCCTAGGGTTAGAAAAATTGGTTCATGCATATCTCTCTCCATCTCTCTCAAATTCTCAAGTTTTGGTGCCATTTCTTCATCATCTTCAAGCTCTACCACCACAACTCCATTCCAGCAGCTAGGAGAGCTTCCCAGCAGCTAAGAGGCTCCCATTCTTCAAGCAAAAGGCAACCAAGACTTGTCTACAAGGGTAAGTCTCACTTTCTCTCTTTTGTAGCACTTTCTTGCCTCATTTCTTAAGCCTATTTGCTTATTTTTTTGAGCTCCGACCTTAACTGAAACTAGGTCTATTTTGAGCTATTCTTCATGTTTTTTCAAGGGCTCAACCCTGTTTGAGCCCTCTATGATGCACTTGCTTCAATATCATCTTGTATGTCAATATTTTGCATGTTTTTTCTAGCCTATGAATGTTCTGTTTTCGAGCATAATGTAAACTGAAAGTGGGCCTATTTTGAGCCCCTCTTCAACATTGAAGAAGGGCTCAACCCTATTTGGCCTCTATATCATGCACTTGCTTCATAATCCCTCATATTTACCGTAAATTTGCATGATTTGTTTGGTCTACATGTATTCTGTTTTGGAGCATGTTATGAACTGTGAGTAAGCTTATTTTGTGTCCCTCTACAACATTGTAGAAGGGATCAACCTTGTTGGGGGTCTCCATGTTGTGCTTGTCTTTATATCTCTCTTTGGCCCCCATTTTTGCATGCTTTTTAGGCCTATCTAGCTTCTGTTTTCGGCCATGAGCAGTACTGAAAATATCCATATTTTGGCCTTCTTGTCATATTTCATTGAGGGTCTTTGCTGTTTTGATGAATGTTTGGGGTACCTCATGTTATAGCCTTATGTATCCTAGTTCTTGCATGACATTTTTAGCATGTTTGCATATTGAGTTGGGGGATGTCATCTACTGTAAATGTTCATATTTTTAGTCCCTCTTCAGTGTTGTAGAAGGGTATTTTGCTGTTTGGGCATTGCATGTATCACTTGTTTCAATACCCCTCTCTTGGCCCCCATTTTTGCATGCCATTGTTGTCCTATCTATGCTTACTATTTTGCCATGTCTTGTACTGTAAAAAATGCTATTTTGGGGCTGCCTTGCTACTTTTTTTCATGTCATGTACCAATTATGCATGTTTAGTATGGCTATAGGCCATTTCGGGTGCTTAATATCGCATTTCGGGACCGTTTCGTGCATTTGGTGTCATTTCCCCACCTTTCGGGACTGTTTTGCATCATTTGTGAGTGCTGAAAATCCATTGGCATGTTTGCATATCATTCTCTATATCATTTCATGCTTTAATACATTGCCTCGGTTTGCGTGCCCGTGTGCACGCATTTTGAGACATCTCATTTTTCATCCAACGGCCTTTTATGTGAGTGTGGCTGAGGCTCTCTCATGTTAGTATAAGTCTAATTTGCATTTGGAGTGCCATTTCATGCTTTAGTACCATTGCCTCGATTTGCGTGCCCGTGTGCACACATTTCGAGGCATCTCATTTTCATCTCACGGCCTCTTATGTGAGTGTGGCTGAGGCTCTCTCATGTTAGTATAAGTCCATTTTGCATCGCATATCTCATTTTAGTCCTGTTGCATTCCGTATGCCATTACCTCGGTTTGCGTGCCCGTGTGCACGCATTTCGAGGCACTTCACTTTCATCCAACGGCCTCTTATGTGAGTGTGGCTGAGGCTCTCTCATGTTAGTATAAGTCCAATTTGCATTTGGAGTGCCATTTCATGCTTTAGTACCATTGCCTCGGTTTGCGTGCCCGTGTGCACGCATTTCGAGGCATCTCATTTTCATCTCACGGCCTCTTATGTGAGTGTGGCTGAGGCTCTCTCATGTTAGTATAAGTCCATTTTGCATCGCATATCTCATTTTAGTCCTGTTGCATTCCGTATGACATTTTCTCGGTTTGCGTGCCCATGGGAACGCATTTTGAGACATCTCGTATTAGTCTCATTGTATATCATATTTTAGGCCGTTTCATGCCTTTATGTCATTGCCTCGGTTTGCGCGCCCGTGTGCACGCATTTCGAGGCACTTCTTTTTTTTCTGACGGCCTCTTATGTGAGTGTGGTTGAGGCTCTCTCATGTTGGTGTAAGCCCATTACTGCATTGCGTATGTCATTTCATCCGTAGCATTGTGCATGCTTGGTTGTGTGTTATCTCGTTTAGCATGTATGCTATTCCATGACATTGTGTATGTTAGGATTGCATATTAGCTACATTTCATGCATATCATGCATATTGCATCGTATTCGGGGTAGGAGTTAGCCCGGGCATGGGAAACGAGGCACATTCCGTACTCCGAGTGACGGAACGAGTCTCAATTCTCAAGTCACCGACACTCCGGATTATCCATGATGGAGTTAGGTTTTGTTGTAGCATTCATGTGCATCCATTCTATATTGAGTTGTGCAATTCGGCTCCTCGGCCATCATGCATCGATATGCGTGATTGGTGGCCCGAGGATCGAGGCATGTATATATTTGTGAAATACATTGCTATGCCCCTTTCCTGCTCTCTGTTGCAGCAAAATCAAGAATCAGCAGTCTTCCGAGGCTTGGCACGCATTTCGAGGAACATTGTAAACAGAGGCTAATTGGGGCATCCCAGTGGATTTCCGCGCAAAGCAACTCAACATGCATCATTTCATTATCCGGATGAGTCAAGGCCCACAGCTTGCATGCCAGTTTATAATCTTTTCTTCCTTAATTTGTTAATTAATTAGGAATTTGTATATTATTCGGACTGTATTATTCTTTCATTTGGGACTGTATTATTTATTTGGACCCTCTGCGCGAGGGCATAATTGTAATAAGTGTGGGTGAGTGTGATGTATGTCTTCCAATCCCTACTTCTTTCTCCCTTTTATTTACCTGCTTATGATGGTTAGATATAGGGCATATTTCAATTAGCATACAGTATGACAGCATGTTTGCATCATTCATCTGTTTTGCACGCACCAGGCTCGGCGCATCATACAAACTGCATTTGTATTTCAATTCCGAATTGAGTACGTGATAATTGTAGCATTTCATACGCCATTGTTTAGAATAGCCGAGCCTGCTATAGTTTGCATCTTTGAATGTGTTGCATTAGGCATTTCTGTATATTTAGGATCATGCATAATTTCTAATAAGCTTCTGTTTTGGCTTGGAGTACCCGGTGAGTTTTATGCTTTAGCATCCTTGCATGCGTGTGAGTGCTGCCATAAATAGCATGCTTACCATGAGGCTAAATGCTTACGTGATATAACTGCCTTGAATGCCTGTGGGTGGAGGTTGAGTTATCTGAATTGGGACAATTCATCAAATGTTTGTTTCAAGCCCACTAGATAGTGGCAAAATCATGTTTTCAAAGCCCACCTGAGGGTGGCAAATCCGCGTCTTAGCCTACTTGCGGGTAGCACCATCAAACCATTTTCAAACAAACAAACACGAAGTGTCTTCTTCCAATTCAGGCGATTCAGTCTATACTTGTATGATGTGCGCATCACATAGTAACCTAGGCTAATAACTGGAATAAGAACTCACAATGTTTTCAAAATAAGATATCATGGTTAGTAGAGGCCGGTCTTTGACCGGGCGAGCGGGGGTGCTCACGAAGTGACCTTCCCTAATCGTACCCAAGTTCCCGAGCCGAGGCAACTTTGGTGATGATGGACGCGTGGCCTTTGGCACCGAGTCAGGGTTTCCTAAATTTCCCATTTAAAAATATTTAGGTGGCGACTCTGATTCTGCGGAAGCGATCCATGTTTGGCACTTCTTTCAAAAATCTGTTTTCAAAACGATTTGCCGGATTTGGACTCTTTGGTTCAAGATTGAGAACCGTGACATTTGAGTCCTTCGAACTGTAGTGACCCAATATCGAACCAGAACGGGGGGGACTCGCACTCCTTCCCCGGGATGCGTTCGGGGACGTCTACACCACTACTCCCAAAGCACTACACTTTTCAAGAAACACGTAACGAGGCTAAGAATCATACAAAGATGTTGAAGAAATCCCTACCTCAAGGTTAGAAAGAAAGAAAAACAAGACTCAACTTTTGACGAAGTCAAGAGTGAAAACTTTTCCAAAAAAAATGTCCATCTTTACAAGCTCTACACTCTTTTTCAAAGTACTACAACGGCAAGACCAACAGATTTAAGTGTATATGAGTGTTTAGAAAAGAACTAGAGAGAGAGAGAGAGAGAGAGAGAGATAGAAGAAATTTGATAAAGTTACCTTTTAGAGAGAGATAGAGATCAAAAGGTAAAAGAAAAGATCTTTTTCCTATACAAATATACGCACAGACCGTTCGAGTGACCAAAACACTGCTCAAGCATCAAACACAAGGAATTGCTCGAGCACACAATGACACCCTCCCAGTAGTTCAGATCTGCAAAGAGACCGTTCAAGCGAAAGAAGACCGCTCGAACGTTAGAAACAGAATACCGCTCGAGCGACCAACCCATGGCTCGAATGAAGACCACCCCACTCCTAGAAGTTTAGCCTGCAAACACAGATACTAAAAGGAACCACAGACCGCTCGAGCGATAGCAAGACTGTTGAGTGAACCTGAAGAGAATCAGGTAGAAACTCTTTTGAAAAGTTAAATCCCAACCTATTCAAAACACAACGACCACTCCAAACAACTAATCCCAATTAATAATAAGACCTCAAGAAGCCTAAACAACAATAATTAGTACCGAGTTTCGGTTCAAAGAAAGCAAAAAGGTCGAGTCTTAACCCGAGTCACTACAAGTGGGGTGGGGAGTTTCAAACTCCTCAGTTGTTCATTTGAAACTAAATCATACTAAGCCTCAAAATCTGTTTGATGAATTATTCCCCAAAAATATTTTTCAGGAAAAAAAGTATTAGAATAACCCATTTTTATGAAACACCAAAAAATATATTCTTACCACCCAAAAAAAAAAAATAAAGGATAAGTATTTTCAAACTTTTTATTATTTTGTTTTAAAAAAAAACACACACACACACACACGAAAGAACAAAACAATACCAAACTGGTTAGTTTTGGTTTGTAGGTATACGTCATATTCTCTCTTTTTTTATGTTAAAAAAAAATTTTTTTTGATTCATATATGATATTACACTAAAAATTTAATAAATTACAATCATAATGATACATATCAAGTACAATATTAATTAGGTTATAGGCCATATTCGAGGGATAATTATTGACCGAATGCCCATGGAGAGATCCTAACAAAGCACTGTTGGGGTATATCTCCTTATTGGAGTTTGAGACCCAATTAGTTTATTAAAGGAGTTTAATTTGGTTTGGTATTAGTTATAATATATTTTTATATATTATATCTAATTTTGTGGAGACCCAATTCAGTTTGGAAACAACTAAGGTTATGATAAAAAAAACCCTAGATTCACAATACATTATTGGTATTGTTTTTCCCAAGAAAAAAAGGTGTTGTGCGGCTGTGATAACCCTCACCACTGATTACTGCTAAATTGTGACTGAACATGATAAGGAACTGATTAGGATGAAATCCTAAACTGATTGCATGAATGTGTTATGCTAAATGCATTTCTATCTGTTTGTCATTGATTTATCTGTTTATGTTTTAAATTTCAAACTGTAAATTGAAGGCCTTATCGGCGGCCAAATCCGGAACCGATTATTGTTTTGTGTTAATTAGAATTAATGTGATTTTATGGTAAATTTAGTTGAAATTTGATTTGGTATGATTAAATTGGATTAAATAATGTTAAATTACATTAGTTGGCTTAATTACCAAAATGCCATTGAGTGGCCATTTCCTACATTATTGTTTGGACTTAATTATGAGATCATTTCATCCTTTTCCTCAAGTCTTAACCGAGAGAAAGAGAGGGCGTTTGGAGAAAGTTTGATTTCATCTAAAATTGGCTTGGAAGCTTAGGAGATTGAAGGATTCCTTGCATATTGAGCTTCTACATTTAAAATTGGAGACTTAAGGTAGAGAATTTACCTTCTTGTTTGTGAATTCAAGTTAGTTCTTGCATGGTCCATGGTTATTTAGTGATCTAAGCCAAAAATTAGCTTAATATGTTGAATTGAGTAAGAAATCATGCATGCATGTACATATTCTTGCATTTTGAAGTTGATTTTCATGAAATCTTGCATGCAAGTTTACATTCTTGTTCTAGTCCATGAGTTCATCATAGTTTTGAGTTTAATCTTGCTTTGGATCATGTTTTGAGGCATTAGAATTCACTAGAATTCATGCATGTCATATGTTCTTCATGTTCATGAAAACTTCTTTGAAATTGTGTTTAATTGAACTACCTTTGGGCTTTGATTTCTCAAATTGATCTTTGAAACATGTCATATTATGAGTTTACAAGTGTTTTCCAGAAAATTAGCCCAAAAGGATCAAATTTGATGCTTTAAAGTTGAGTTTTGAGCTTGAGATTCAAATCTGGAAATTCCGGATTTTGGACCCGCCTTCGGCGTAGGACTTCACGCCGGCGTACACTCTGGGTTCATGCAGTCCGTTCGAGCAGGTAAAGTAACGCTCGAGCATGAAATGCGTGTATCCAGTACTTACATGTGTTTACAGTCCGCTCGAGCGAAGACTTGTGTCTCACACTCGAGCGGGGGTTGAGCGCCCGTCGAGCGTGAATTTCATACATCCAAGATTTTTGCGCCTTTCGGCGAGGAAAGTCACGCGAGGAGCTCCTTTGTTCAGATATGCCGCTCGGCGTGAAATCTACGCTCGAACGAGACCTCTGTTTTCTGAAAATTTTGAAAAGTGTTTTCAAGTACATCTTTGCATCCTCATTTCATCCTAGGCATCTGTAGGCCTAGTTTAAGGCATTTTAATGAGGATATTGATATAGAACCACACCGAGTCAAGTTAGGGGTTAAGTTATTAAACCCAAGTGTATAACTTAGTGTGTGTTCATTCTGTAACTATAGGGTTGGCATCCAGGGACGCTCTAGCCTATCTGTAGCCCAGTGCTCTGTGAGTAACAATGTTGTAAAGATATGTTCAATCATGAATATTTTCTGAATGAACAACTGTACTGCTTTCTGAAATGATATTTCTTACTGAATGAATGTTTGTCCTATTTGTGAACTGTATTCATGGCATCCATAGCAATTTCATCATATCAGATCTGCATCATATCACACAGAAATCTCTATCGGTTCCCATGTTTGGAACCACTATCACATCTTGATATGATGGCCATCAATTTGTTTTGGCTGTTAAGGCCCTCTTGTCGCTTTTTTGCTATTGGATGTACCACATATGACTATTATAGTTTCTGAATGACTGTTATGGCATAAAATATGAGCCACAAACTGAATGACTGATATACTGATAAATGATTGTTTTCAATACTGAAAGGACATTCATTCTCAATCTCTTTACACGT
Source organism: Camellia lanceoleosa (assembly GCA_025200525.1). Lineage (NCBI taxonomy): Eukaryota > Viridiplantae > Streptophyta > Magnoliopsida > Ericales > Theaceae > Camellia > Camellia lanceoleosa. Next base: position 25,059,703 of record CM045772.1, on the reverse strand, counting down.
ATGTTATTCACTGGGCTTTAGCTCACTGCTCATATATATATGTAGGTGTTCAGGTACCAAACTGTTGCTAGGAGCGTCAGGCTAAGCTCCCGTTTTGTCAAAGCCAACCTTTGTGCCTCACTTTGAGGTTCTAGACCTATTCAAGCCAGGGCTGTTTTAGGGTGTTTTAGATTTCTCCTTTTTTGCCTCTGTTTTGTAATACTGTATAGACTTGTGCTGTACTATTATGGTAGGGATTCGGTCTCTAACCTGATATCTGTATATGATGCATGTACTATACTGTTTTGGTTCTGAATGTGCATATGTATGAAAAGTCTTTTTGCATCTGATCTGACAAATTATTGGACATCTATTCTATTATCGCCAGGCCAGATCAGACATCTTGTCTTTATTGTTCAGCAGGCCTTCGGTAATCACGGATTATTGGCCGGTTACGGTGTTAAACCCATAGGGGCGGGTTTGGGTCGTGACAGCAGCTGCTCCATATTTTAGTTTTCCAAGGTGAACAACTATTAATCATTATTATTGGTGAGATTAATACTTGCTTCGGTGGTGTGGTTTCGGCTTCTTCGTGTGGTTCGTTTTCAGTGCTGATTTGGGTTATTATTTTGGGTCTTCTTCGACTCTGGTTCTGAAGATTTTGGTTTTCCGCATTAGTTTTTATTCACATTAATTGATTTACTTATGGGAAATCACATATTTTCCTTAACAAGCACAAGCACTTCCGAGTAATACAATACAAATAAATAAAAAAATTTGAGTTTTTTTTAACAAATTTAAGTGCACTTGCAAATGAGTCGATTTTTATAGTGCCAAAGCTCATGTCGATAAATATTAGCTAAGTTCAAGCTTGAATCAATTCGATCACATAAACAAGTTGAGCTTAAAAAGAAAAATTAAACTCAACCTAATATGCATATTAAGAAGGGAGGGGGGGTGGATGAGAGAATATTATAAGCAAAATATAAAAGAATGATCATATTAATAATAGATTTTATGAATTAAATATGTAAATTTACATAAACACCAAACATAAATAAATAAATATTAATTTATATATTTGATATTACGCTAAAAATAAATATTATATCTTTATGTTTATGAGCTTGACTACTCGGACTCAGCTCAATTATTAAACAATAAATTTGATTAACTTTTATTCATTTAATAAAAATAAATAAAATTCAAATAAATTTTAACCAAAGTAAGATCAAATTGTTTATAAACTCGATTTGAGAGGTCTATTCCCACACCAAGAGGGAACTCACTTCGAAGGGTCTATTACCATCCAAGACCACTTTAGAGTCTAAATTTCATTCAATTGGTTGTGCTCACCCCTAAAATGACCTTTTTCTTTCAAGGATAAGTCAATTCTTACAGTGATATCAAGTGTCATAATCACTACTTTATTATGGAAAATGTTATGCATTAACGGATTCTTTAGTAAAAATCCCAAGCACTAGATACAAAAGTAATGATTTGTTTTGAACCAAGCTCGTCTTTAATCTAATTTTTGGATTGGATGGTCTAGTTTGAATGGCTTTAAGCCTATATCTGTTGGAACAATCTTCTGTGTAAGTAAAATAAATTGAAACTAATTCAAACAAAATAAATAAATAACGTACCGAATTTATTTATCGAACCAAATTAAAAAATAAAAGACCAAGTCGAGTGTGTGACACTCTGTCCTTAAGATAGATTCGCCCTACTACGGTGCTTACAGTTATATGGCGTCTATCTCCCATGATATAATGATCGTCACAAATTGTAGTAACACTCCAAAACAATTTGTTCGGCGAACCAAACATCTGTTCTAACTCTCTGAAATTTTATTCTAAAACTAAAATAAAGAATAATGCACCAAAGATTAAAAAACTAGACAGCAAGAAAATATTTCAAACTAAATTTTTCCAGGCCTCAAGACTGCTGGAAATGGTTGGTATTTATAGGCAAATAAATCTGTTCGATCAGGTGTATAAACTGCTTGTACAGATATGAAACAGTTCTGTACAGATTCAAAATGAAAACTGGACAGATCTTGAATTTGTCTGAATTTCAACAAACCTCTGGACAGAATTTTGGATGTATTTTTGTCAACCAAAAATCTACTGGAACAAGTCTAGTATAAATAGACCCGAACAAGTATGAATTTAACTTGAACAGGTGCACTTTTGAAATGAATAGATATTATTCAAAATTTAAACAGATTGGAACAAAACTGTCCAGATTTGAATCTATCTGGACAGTTAAGAATCTGTTCGGTTTTAAACAATTAGAAAACCTGTTTGAACTGAAAAATCTATTGTGGAATATTTAGACAGGAAAAAGTTTTTTTGGACAAAAATTTAAATTCAAATTTGAATTAAATTCCCGCAATAATTTTTGAAAAAATTCAAATGAATTTTGTTCATATTAAAACCGACCCGACCCACACCTGCACCGGGCTCGGCTCGGTCGGACGAACGGCGGCGCGTGTGTAGTGATTTGAGCTAAGGTTCACTTTGTCCATAACTCCTCCTTTCTATAAACTTGGGGTGCCCCTTGGGGCCCAACCCAAGTATTGTAGGCTAGAGTTTATATACTCAACAAAACTCTCTTAAAGTTTCAATGTGGGACAAGCCTTACAAAGAAACCTACATTTAAAACTTAAATGTTCAATTCCACGAACCCGAAAACGACGTCAACTTCTCATTCACTCATAAATGGTTTTGACGTACTGTCTTTACCGTGTGACTTGCTAGACGTCAAGGAACACTTCACCTCTTCAGACACACCCCAAAAGACGTTTGGGGCCCACTCTATTTTGGGCTCAAAGTTGGCCCAAAATAAGCCTTATAAAACACCATTTTTCCAACAATCCCTCACATGAATGGAATTTGACGGAGAGAAAATGCAACAACATGATCTAATTACAAAGAGTACAGAAATTGGAAATATTCTGCAAAAGATAGATAGCTTTTGGCTTTGAACCTTCCTTTGTGAGACACTATCGAATTTACTAGTTAACCAGTGAACATGATGTCTTGAACTGTTCAGCCGTTTTTGTAAACCAAGACAATAGAACTCACACAAAATATCCCCAGATACAATTTAGTTCTCACTATTGTGTTCATTTTGGCCCTGAACAACATGGTCTTTCATGAGTACTCTAGAGAATTGTAGCCCTTCACAAATCTCATAGAACTGGCCTAGTTCACACTTATATAGGTGATTCTTATTAAGAGTATCTTGCCATACTCCACTAGGTATACCTAGATATAAGAATCATTAAAAGTATTACTTAACCTAAAACGCTGCAAACATCACTATTTCATCAAAGAAATGGATAGGAGTTGGACTCCCCAGTGATCCTTCTGAGTCATTCACAACTCAGTTGTCCCTTTGAACCTAGATCTTGGGATCCCCAGTCAACTAGGTTGGGTTGCCGCTGTGGCAACTCTTATTTAATAGGCTTAAGTCCCATTCTCCTCGATGAATTCTCAACTAACTCTCTTGCTAACCCTTTGGTTAGTGGATCCACTATGCTGTCTTTAGACTATACATATTCAATGGAAATAATTTCATTAGAGAGTAGTTGTCTCACGGTGTTATGTCGACGACGAATGTGTCGTGACTTACCGTTATACATATGACTCTGTGCCCTACCTATTGCTGATTGACTATCGCAATGTATGCATATAGCAGTCACTGGTTTTGGCCACATTGGAATATCTTCAAGGAAGTGGCGAAGCCATTCTGCTTCTTCCCCAACTTTGTCTAAAGCTATGAATTCAGATTCCATAGTAGACCTAGCAATACAAGTCTGTTTGGAAGATTTCCAAGATACAGACGCCCCACCAAGAGTAAAGACATACCCACTGGTGGACTTTGAGTCTTTAGTATTCGATATCCAGTTTGCATCACAGTAACCTTCAAATCTTCTTTGGATATCTAGTATATCTGACCTAATGTTACGAGTAAATCTGAGGTATCTTAGAACCCTTATAATTGTTTTCCAGTGTTCTACTCCTGGATTACTCGTATATCTACTTAATTTACTTACTGCATAAACTATATATGGGCAAGTGAGGTTCATCAAGTACATTAAGCTTCCAATAATTTGGGCATACTCTAATTGAGAAATACTTTCTTGTACATTCTTAGATAGAAACAAATTAACATCTACAGGTGTTCTAGCAAGATGATCATCATCTTTGCTGAATTTGTCAAGCATTTTCTCAATGTAATGAGATTGTGACAAAGCATAACCTTCTGATGTTTTGGTAATTTTCATACCAAGAATTACATCAGCAATGCCCATGTCCTTCATGTCAAAATGTTTATTCAACATTTTCGTGGTAGTTTTAATCATATCATTATTACTACCTATGATGAGCATATCATCTACATAAACACATACAATGACATAACCTTTGTCTGTGTTTTTAATATAAACACATTTGTCATACTCATTAATTTTGAATCCATTTGACATCATTGTCTTGTCAAATTTCTCATGACATTGCTTTGGCGTTTGTTTTAAACCATATAATGATTTAATAAATTTACACACTTTCTTTTCTTTTCTTGGAACTAAAAAACCTTCTGGTTGTTCCATGTAAATTTCTTCATTTAACTCACCATTTAAGAAAGCGGTTTTCATATTCATTTGATGAATTTCTAGATTGTATAGAGATGCAATGGCAATTAGCATTCTAATAGATGTTATTCTGGTAACCGGTGAGTATATGTCAAAGTAATGAAGACCTTCTTTTTGTCTAAAACCTTTGACTACAAGTCTTGCCTTGTATTTGTCAATTGATCCATCATCTTTCAATTTTCTTTTGAAAATCCACTTGTACCCAAGAGGTTTACAACCTGGTAGCAAATCCACCAATTCCCAAGTGTGATTTTGCAAGATGGATTCAACTTCACTGTTGATAGCTTCCTTCCATAAAGGAGCTTCAGGACTGGACATAGTCTTTTTAAAGGTTAAAGGTTCATTTTCTAACAAATATGTCAGAAAATCTAGACCAAAAGATTTTGAGGTTCTAGCACGTTTACTACGCCTAAGTTCCTCTTCCTCATTTTGATCTAACTCTTGTTTTTTATCATGTTCTTGATCCTGACTACTAATAGCATCATGAGATCTTTTATTGTTACTAGTCTCTTGTCCAGTCTTATTTAGAAATACATGTTCAAAGAAAGTTGCATTCCGAGATTCAATAATAGTATTTACATGCATTTCGGAATGTTCTGATTTATGAATCAAAAACCAATATGTACTACTATTCTTGGCATAACCAATGAAAATGCAATCCATGGTCTTAGGACCTATCTTAGTCTTTTTAGGACTACGAATAGCCACTTTAGCCAAACACTCCCACACTTTTAAGTATTTGTAGGATGGTACTCTATCAAGCCACATTTCATAAGGTATTTGATTCACTTTCTTTCGGGGTAGTTTATTTAAAATATAATTACCAGAAAGTATTGCTTCCCCCCACAAGTTTTGAGGTAATCCAGAACTTATTAACATGGCATTCATCATTTCTTTTAAAGTCCTATTTTTCTTTTCAGCAATTCCATTTTGCTGAGATAAGTAAGGAGCGGTGGTTTGATAAATTATTCCATGTTCCTTACAAAATTCACCAAAAGGAGATTCATATTCACCACCTCTATCATTTCTAAGTTTCTTGATTTTCTTACCAAATTGATTTTCAACTTCATTTTTATATTGAATGAAAGTTTCCAAAGCTTCATTCTTGGTTCGAATTAAATAAACATAACTATATCTAGTATAGTCATCTATAAAAGTGATAAAATATTTTTTCCCACCTCTAGTTTAAATTGATTTAAAATCATAAATGTCACTATGAATTGATTCAAGTGGTTCCGTACTTCTTTCAATTGAATTAAAAGGAGTTTTGGATAATTTTGCCTCAACACAAATTTCACATTTATGATTTGAATCAATGTCAAATTTAGGTAAACATTACATATTAATTAATCTACGTAAAGATCCATAATTAACATGTCCTAGCCTACCATGCCATAAATTTGAAGACTCAGGCAAGTAAGAAGAAGATATATTTTTATTAATAACTGAGAGCACAACGGTCATTACATTTAACCTAAAAATGCAATCAGACATATAACATTTTCCTATATACATCCTATTCTTAGTAAGTATAAATTTATCACTCGCAAATACTAGTCTAAACCCATTCTTACTCAACAAAGATTTGGAAACATGATTCTTGCGAATGTCTGGTACATGCAGCTGTAGACACCCCATTTTTAACTGTCCATAAGACTTGGACGCGACTGATGGTTTGCTCGGTGATGAAAGATGTGCAGGGCAAAGGTTCAATTTCTTTGGCAAAAAGAGAGTCAAACCTCAACTTCATACCCCTTTTGGACCAAAACAATCTTGATCAAAAGATTTTAGATCTTAAAACCCTATCTTTCAAAACATTTTGAAAATAAAGTTTTTACGATGTTCCGAGGCTCGTATTTTGTCAAATGTTGCGCTTTTCGATAAACCGAGCAAGGACAAAGTGGGAATGAATGAAAGAGAGATGAAATCTTTGAAAAATCTTTCAAAACACCTTAATTAGGGGCTTGAAGTTGAAGAAAGGAGAAGAAGAATGAAGAAATCCAGTTGGGGGAGAAAATTTTCATCTTTTCCAAAACTGGACCATTTCTTGGACCCAAAAAAGGAAAATTTTCAGTGCTCATAGCCTGACTTGCATGATTTCAAATCAAAAATTGAACAAGCATGTTAATCTAACTCTCATGTGGGTCAAAATTGTTTTAGTAGAAAGCAAAAAAAAAAAAAACAAAAAATGGTTAAAATGATGAACTAGGGGCGCAGTCGAGTCAGGAGTTCTGTCTTTTCCCCTTTGTCAAAATACTTGCCAAGAAGGGCACTCTACCTGCCAGAAAAGGCACAACTGAAGGGCACAACAAAAGGCTGAAAACTCTCACATCCTCCGAGCAACGAGGTATCAAGCCAAGTGGGAAGCACAAACTGGAATGAGACCAGAGATTCCACTCCCTCATCTGGATAGATCTGATCACGTCCGAACTCCAAGCAGAGCATCATCAATCGATGTCAGCTATAGATTTGCTACACACCCAGTTGTAGCACAGCCCCTCTATGGGAGAAACTCACTAGCTGCGTGCAGAAGAATGAGAATCTGGTGGAATACCAGGGGCAAGAGCCTGCAACTTCATGCTTATCCATCAACCATCCAGGGGAGGGATTAAAAAATGAGAGATTAAAGAATAGAGAGATGTGTACTGAGAAAAAAGTGAGGAAAAGGGTTTTGTGAGAAAAGCCGGGCCTAAAGGCCGAGTGATGTGAGAATCACCAAATAAGAAAGTGCGGGAAACAATACCCGGAGAAATTGGCTCCTCGCAAACTGAGATGTCTCTCGTCTTTGGAACACGTCTGTGTGTCGTGTCTTTTGTTTTGTTTGTCTCGATTCTTGTTTTGAGTCGTTTGAGTGTCAACAGACGTGTTTAGATCATTTTACCTTGTTTTTCCTTTGATTGAGTTGTGTTTAGGTTGTTTTATCTTTGTTTTCCAATTTGGCTGTGGTCAGTTGTAGGCTCAATACCCGGTTAAGAACCCTTTTCTCATTTCAATTTCAAAAATCGTTGTGTGCTCAGAGTGCTGTGTTGTTCTCCACAATTGTGCAAAATAGGATTGGTTCTTTCATAAAGCCACAGGTTTCAACCCAGGTCATGTCAAAACAGTAAAATAAGGATCTATCTGAAGCTATTTAGGTTCTAGACTGTAAAGCAAAAGAAAAGAGGGAAAATTTGGAGCATCTTAGCATGTCTCAACTTTAGCAAAATCCGAGACTGCATTCCAGGTGCACCTTCTCAGGCCTTGCCATTTCTCTAGAGTATGAGTGTGTCTCGACCCCAAGTGTAAGCCTGCTTCAAGTCAGAATGGCAGTCCAAGCAACACCAGAGGGTTTCACATGCAGATGTTATCTCTCGCCAATATGAACAGGGTGTGCCCTTTTTTTTAGCTGAGTGTGTTGTAAAGTCCTCTAAGTGGCAAATCAAAGGCACTAGAGTACATATTTGATGCTCATCTATTGCATAGAATGTAAACTTTCATATACACTGTTGTTGCATGCGTGCCGCACATCGTTATGATATGCTTGCTTTTGATTCCGCATAGAATATGCTTTGCTTGTTTCATGCATAGAATATGCTTGCTTTCAATATTGCATAAAATGTGCTTCCTTACTTGCATAGAAAATGCTCGTATCTCTTGCATGAAAAATGCCCCCATACTTGCATAGAAGATGCATTTTATCGCACTTTCTTGTGCATTTTACCACAATCACACTGTTTTGTGCAGTTTATCACTCGTGCTATTTTGCGCACCACAATCGCACTGTTTTGTGCAGTTTATCATTCGCACTATCTTACGCATTTCTATCGCACTGTCTTGTGCATTTCAAATCACTCGCACTATTTTGTGCATTTCTAATCACTCGCGCTGTTTATCGTATCGCACTGTTTTGTGCAGTTTATCATTTGCGCTATTTTGCGCACCTCAATCACACTGTTTTGTAGTTTACATTCGCACTATTATGCGCATCGCACTGTTTTGTGCAGTTTATCATTCGCGCTATTTTGTGTACCTCAATCGCACTGTTTTGTGCAATTCATGACTCGCGCTATTTTGCGCACCTCAATCGCACTGTTTTGTGCAGTTTATCACTCGCGCTATTTTGCGCACCACAATCGCACTGTTTTGTGCAGTTTATCATTCGCGCTATCTTGCGCACCTCCATCGCACTGTCTTGCGCATTGCATTCATCGCGCTATTTTGCGCACCTCAATCGCACTGTCCTGTGCTTTGCATATCACATCGCACTATCTTGTGCATTTCAAATCAATCGCGCTGTTTAGCGCATCGCACTATTTTGTGCATTGTATCATTTGCGCTATCTTGCGCGTCCCACCTGCACTTGTTAGTGCATTACATTTCACTCGCGCTAGTTTGCGCATCGCACTATTTTGTGCACCTTACTTGCATTGTGCATGCATTGCATCGCGCTATCTTGCGCACCTCACCTGCACTTGTTAGTGCATTGCATTGCGCTATCTTGCGCACCTTATCTGTATCGCACTGTTTTGTGCACCTTTAGCTCACACTGTCTTGTGCACTCACCTGGTCTAGGAGACCTTAAATCCTCCGGTCTAAGAAGACCTTAAATCCTGCATCATCATTCGCGCTGTTTTGCGCATCGTACTTGCATTTCATCGCACCGTCTTGTGCACTTTCTAGTCTATGAGACCTTAAATCCTCTAAAGGTGCAATTCTTTTGGTGTTTGTCGTGCCCGAACGACTTCCAGTGGTCTGGTATAGCTACACACTGTTATTAGCGATGAGTTCCTAAGAGACCAAGCGAGGCGTGGAAACTAGAGTTCGAATGGCTCATGCCTAGAACGCAAAGGTTCGGGATTTCCGAGACTAAAGTCTGGTTTAACTACCCAGGGGTATACCCTCGGCTTGAAATCTGTATGGCAGCCCCATAGATTGAGATAGCATCTGTATGCACCTCAATTCTGGATACTGATCCAACCTAGTCTGTTACCTTGTTGGAGAATAGGGAAAGTTGCGACCATAGTCAGGGAAAAAAAGTAGTACTTGCGGTTCAATCAATAAGAAGCGAGAGATCCCCAACAGCATGAGGTAAGTCTTTGCCAATTACCCCTGTAAGATACCTTTACCTCTTAGCTATTACATTGCATTTTAGCCACTACATTACAGTGCATTGCATGAATCCTCAATTTTCAAACCGGCTTCGCGTAGCGTGTAAGTCCAATTTTCAAACCGGTTTCGCATAGCGTATAAGTCCAATCTTCAAACCGGCTTCGCGTAGCGCTTCGCGTAGCGTATAAGTCCAATTTTCAAAACCAGCTTCGCGTAGCGTGTAAGTCCAATTATCAAAATCTTCCTGCATATCATTTTGCATCCTGCCCCTGAACTACGTTGGTTTGATTCCTTGCAAGGGGATACGAGGCGACTGCAAGCACAACCATTTATTTATCTATATTTTGTTTGTTTGTCCAAGTCTTGGCCTTGTCAAAAATGGGTCGTCTCACGGGCTTTGACATTCACTCCCGTCACTTCTTGACTTCGAGTTACATCAAAGAGGGGCAATCAGAGACACCCCATTTTTGACCGTCCATAAGACTTGGGCCTTGTCGATGGTTTGCTCGGTGATGAAAGATGTGCAGGGCAAAGGTTCAATTTCTTTGGCAAAAAGGGAGTCAAACCTCAACTTCATACCCCTTTTGGACCAAAACAATCTTGATCAAAAGATTTTAGATCTTAAAACCCTCTCTTTCAAAACATTTTGAAAATAAAGTTTTTACGATGTTCCGAGGCTCGTATTTTGTTAAATGTTGCGCTTTTCGGTAAACCGAGCAAGGACAAAGTGGGAATGAATGAAAGAGATGAAATCTTTGAAAAATCTTTCAAAACACCTTACTTAGGGGCTTGAAGTTGAAGAAAAGAGGAGAAGAAGGAAGAAATCCAGTTGGGGGAGAAAATGGGCATGAATCGTTAAGAGAGAATCGGACAGCCCTCGCCGAATCGGGCCTATTCATTCGCATACTTGGAATCAAGCTATGAGGTCACCACCGTTGGAAATAAGACTTCTGGGGCTTCATTTTGCACTCAATAATCTCCTAAATCCAATTCCGAATAGGGGAGATATGGTTGATTGAAGTAGGGCATCACTCCGGTTGGGACCGAATCTGCGCGGCTTCACGGAAACGGGCATAACGTTTTCCATAGGAGGAATTTTGATGCAAGGTTTGTGCCATTGGAAAGATAACTTCTGGGGCTTCAATTTGGACACTTGAACGGCCACATTTGGACTTCCCAATCACCCACCGGCCACTTTTCTTTCCGAAGCCCACTTTTTTTGTCCTGAATGTAGTTGGCCGGCCAGAAAACCCAGAAAAAGTAGCTGGCCGGCTAGAAAACCCAGAAAAAGTAGCAGGCCAGCCACTTATCTAAAAAAAATGACTTTTTTTGCCCTTTTAAACTAGCCGACCATTATCCCCCTCCCAAGTGTGTTCTAGCCATATATTTTGTTTTGCACTTCATCCATGTCTGAGGGTTTGGCCTTTTGGGGGGAAACTTGAATTAGTTTTCCCCTCCATTTTTCCCCCTCTTTTTCACCCCCTTTTGTCTATAAAACCAGGCTCCCCAGCTGTGTTTAGGGGTTAGAAATTTTGCCTTTAAGCCTTGTATGCATATCTCCCCTATCTCTACACTTCCAAGCTTCAAACCTCTCAAGTCCTACACTCATTTCTTCACCACCACCTAGCACCACACCACCACTCCATTCCAGTAGCTAGAAGGGTCTTCTCAGAGGCTAAGAGGCAGCATTTCTTGGTCCAAGAGACAGCAAAGGATTAGTCTTCAAGGGTGAGCAACATTTCCCTCTTTTCTAGCTCATTTTGGTATCATTTCTTAGCCCTTCTTTCTTGTACATTTGAGCTCCGGCCATAACTGAAAGTAGTGTTTTTTTGAGCTCTATTTCATCTTTCATTAAGGGTCTCTCACTGTTTGAGGCCCCCATTTTGCACTTGATTCATTATCCCTCTTGTATGCCTATTTCTTGTGTAGTATTTTAGGCTCATGTGTAATCTGTTTTGAAGCATGTTTTAAACTATAAATAGGCTTATTTTGAGCCCTTCTTCAACATTGTAGAAGGGATCATTACTGTTTGAATCCTCCATGTATCACTTGCTTTGATATCCATCTTTTGGTCCCATTTTTGCATGATTTATTAGCCTATTTTTCTTCTGTTTTTGGACCTTGGTCCAAACTGAAAATGGCCTTTTTTTGACCCCCTCTCCATGTTTCATTAAGGGTCTATTGCTGTTTGGAGCATCTTTTGTATACTTTGTGTTGTAGCCTCTCTTTTAGGCCATATCTTGCATTGTATGTTGAGCATATTTGTACACTGTTTTGGGCTCGGCCATCAACTGTAAAACATCATATTTTGGATCCTTCTTCAACATTTTAGAAGGGCCCTTACTTGTTTAGGGCCAGCATCTGTGAGTTGCTTCAATATCTTGCTTTCGGGGCCATTTTTGTATGCTAGCTTAGCCCCATTTGTACTCACTGTTTGGCCTTGATTAAAACTGTAAACATACTTTTTTTTGGGCTGCCTTGATTCTTTCTTTACACTTCATGTTCAAATATTGCATGCATTGCATAGCTATAGGCCATTTCATGCGCCAAAATTCATGTTTCGGGACTTATTCCATGCATCGGCTGTCATTTTGTCATCTTTCAGGGCCGTTTTGCATCACTTATTGCCTCTAAAATTTGCATGATAGTATGCCATATTCCATACTTTGCCATGTCATGTTAGAGTGGCATTCGTGCCTTAGGGTCGGTCCTCGGTTTGCGTGCACGTGTGCACGCATTTCGAGTGTCTCATTTTCATCTATTGGCCTCTTATGTGAGTGTGGCTGAGGTCCACTCATGATTGGTGTAAGTTCATTATGCATTGTGTATGCCATTTCATTCCATAGCATTGTGTATGCTAGGCTGTATGTTAGCGCATTGCGTATGCCATGTTACCTCGTGCATCGTGTATGCCATTTCATAGCATGTTGCATGTTAGGATGTATCTTAGTTGCATTTCATGCATGTCATGCATATTGCATTGTGTTCGGGATAGGGGTTAGCCCGAGCACGGGAAACGAGGGGCGTTTCGTACTTCGAGTGACGGAACGTGTCTCAATTCCCAGTCACCGACACTCCGGATTATCCATGATGGAGTTAGGTTTTAGTTGAGTTTTCATGTGCATTCATTCTATATTGAGTTGTGCAATTCGATTCCTCGGCCATCATGCATCGAGATGCGTGATTGGTGGCACGAGGATCGAGGCATGCATACATTTGTGAAAATACATTGCCATGCCCCTTTCCTGCTCTCTGTTGCAGCAAATCAAGAATCAGCAGCCTTCCGGAGCTTGGCACGCATTCCAAAAACAATTGCAAACAAAGGCTAATTGGGGCATCGCAGTGGATTTCTGCACAAGGCAACCCGGACATGCATCATTCATTATCTGGAGAAGAGTCAAGACAGTCCCTGGCTTGCATGCCAGTTTATTATTTTTCTTAGTTAATTTGTAAATTAATTAGGGATTTGTACATATTTGGACTGTATTATTTGGACTGTACTATTTATTCGGACCCTCTACACGAGGGCAATGTTGTAATAAGTGTGCGTGTGTGTGATGTATGTCTTCCAACCCCATGTCTTTCTTCCCTTTTATTTACCAGCTTATGATGGTTAGATTAGGGCATGTTTCAATTAGCATACAGTATGATAGCATGTTTGCATTCATTTATCTGTCTTGCATGCACCGAGCTCGGCGCATCATACTAACTGCATTTGTATTTCAATTCCGAGTTGAATACATGATAGTTGTTGCATCTCATATACCATGTTTAGAATAGCCGAGCCTGCTATAGTTGCATTTTTGCATGTATTGCATTAGGCATTCCTGTATAGTTAGGATCATGCATGATTTCTAATCGGTTTCTGTTTTGGCTTGGAGTACTCGGTGAGTTTTTATGCTTTAGCATCCTTGCATGCGTGTGAGTGACTGCCATGAATAGCATGCTTACCATGAGGCTATTTGCTTATGTGATATAACTGCCTGAATGCCTGTGAGTGGAGGTTGGGTTATTTGGATTGGAACAATTCATCAAATGTTTGTTTTAAGCCCACTAGACAGTGGCAAAATCATGTTTTCTAAGCCCACCCGAGGGTGGCAAAATCCGCATTTTAAGCCTACTTGCGAGTAGCAAACCATTTTCACAAACAAATATGAAGTGTTTTGTTCCAATTCAGACGACTCAGTCTATACTTGTATGATGTGCGCATCACATAGTAACCTAGGCTAATAACCGGAATAAGAACACACAAAGTTTTCAAAACTAGATATCATGGTTAGTAGAGGCCGATCTTTGATCGGGTGAGCGGGGGTGCTCACGAAGTGACCTTTCCCAATCATACCCAAGTTCCCGAGCCGAGGCAACTTTGGTGATGACGGACACGTGGCCTTAAGCAAACGAGTCAGGGTTTCCTAAATTTTCCAAAAATAAAATATTTAGGTGGCGACTCTGTATCTGGCAAAGCAGTCCATGTTTGGCACTTCTTTTCTAAAAATCTGTTTTCTCAAAACGATTTGCTGGATTTGGACTCTTTGGTTCAAGATTAAGAACCGTGGCAACAAATCGAGTCCGAGCTGTAGCGAGGTTCCCCCGCAAGCCTGTCTACAGCAGCACATTGTTGAGAGTGAGGTCCTTTCCAGATGTCATCTTGAGAACAATCTTCCTTTATTCTTCAACTTTGAAGTTGAGGAGTTTCCCATAAAAAGTTGTTCACCATTATGCACTGTAGAATAAGATATGAACATCTTTTTGTCGGCACAAATATGGCGAGTAGCACTGTCACGACCCCATTCCGCCCCTAGTAGAATGGTGCCGTGATGGCCAGTAATCCGAGATTACCAAAGGCCAACTTACAAAAATTTACACACAATCAGAGTATAGGTATAGGGCTTACATGCGCGGAAGTAATAAATTTAAATCTAAGTAGTCCATAAGAGCTATGCATAGATCAAATGAAATGACATACATCTTAACATAGTTTTACAACTTGAATACAAATAAAATAAAGTACATGTTACATCTTGAACAAAAGGCTTCTTGAACCGACATATACAAAATACATAAAATACAAAGCTGAAAAGTATAATCTTCAAGATGCTACAAAATGTGAATCCAAAAACATCTTGCAAAACACATCTAGGCGTCACTGCCTTCTTGCTCGTCACCTACATATATATAGAGAGAGGGTGAGCTTGGATAATCAGTGAATGATATCAGAAATAAAAGTTTGCATGACTGATATTCAAGATCTTTGTCAAACAATACATAGCATATATTGTACAAAATCAGAGGGATGAACCAAGTTCATCTGTCAAATCTTTCAAAGCTTCAAGGGATGCTTACTAGCATCAATATAATACAAGGGATGACATTTCAGACAAACAAACCCACGTGAAAAACCGTCAGTGGCAAAACAAAAGGTGCAGTTGCATTATAGTCTTCTAGCACTAAGGACTTTCAAAACAATGGTGCAGTTGCATTATAGTCCCTTGGTACTAAGGACTTTTCCAAGAATGTCATCAAAACAAGATAATACTCGATACAAAACTAGAGATAATCATTCATGCTTGATCGAATACTTTTTCAAAACGAAGCAAAGCTTAATCAAAACTTTATAACATAACTTTATTAAAAATACCACTCACATAGCTCTTCGGGCATGGGGATTACAAGCAAGGATCCAAGGCCTACAAGCACATAGTAAATCCCATTGAATGCACTTCAAGAAGTCAAGAAGAGATGCTCAAAGATGAATATGAAATGCATCCCTAAGACAAGCTTTACATGTGTGCAAATGATCTCGGCACTTCTTTCAAAACTAAGTCAAAACAAAGTAGTTATGTGCTGGGAGTCAAACACTGTTTTTCATCTCGAAAAACATGTTGGGTACCAACCAGGTCTTGGCCGAGGTCCCACACCTCTTGGCTGAGATATGGTCCCGACGACCATATTCAGGGAAATGAAGTCTGGGAAAAATTTGGGTTTCCTTTGAAGAACATGAAGGACAAGAACATAAAGAACATGAATGCTAAAATCATAACTTCTTTATTCAAAATCTGAGATTTCATAAGATGAGTTCGAAAACATGGACCTGGGTACCCATGCTTGAAGATCTTATGAAAACAAACACAAAAACATAAATCTTGATACAAACTTTCGGATCAAAACATGGTTTTATTTCAAGAACACAAGAACATCATTTTCTCTTTCTAAAACAAGCTTTAAATCAATGCATGGCTCATGAATCATGCTAGATCAATGTGATCGGTTCAATATAAAGAATAACAAGAGTAGATCAAGAATCTAACCTCAAAACACAGATCTAATGGTTCAAGGTGCGAAGATCAAGCTTGGAAATCTAGTTCTCTCCCTAAGAACTTCTTCTTCTTCCTCCTAGAGCTTCTCTCTCTATCATGCAAAATATGACACACAATGATATGTTTTCTCCCACTGCCGGCTGACTTAACCCTCTGCTGGGGTACGTGGCACTACCAGATCGGGTTTCCTAAAAAAGGTGACTGAATGACAAGACAAGAGCATGACAGAGGGTGTTCAACAAGTAAGGTGACAGGGGCACTCTGGCAGGTAAGGACCTCGGATTAGAACAAGGCATCGGCAAGTAAGGTCTCAATGATCTCGGCTAGGAAGGTTAACACTTGACCTAGCTGTGTCACACCTCGGTCTAGGTCATACCAGTCCAAGAACAAGATCACCAGGTGCAGGGATCTAAGATCTAAAATACCTAAAGGATAACATCTCGGCTTAGATAATACATATCTCGGCCTCGGTGATACACACCTCGGCCTAGATGATGACATCTCGGCCAATATGCCAGGGTGAAGGTGGAGGTCAGCCAAAGTGGTTCCAAGATGGTCCTAGGTGTAAAAGGTCCAAAGGCGTGACCTAAGTGTAGACACCCCATTTTTGACCGACCTTAAGACTCAGACGTCACCAATTGAGCGCTCGGTGATGTTACATACTGTGCTCGTTCAGAAGTCTCAGAGTCGCGGCCGTGCGCCCTGCCTCCGGACTCCCGAACTCTCTTCTGTACCTTGCCTCGGTTTGTGAATCGGACTTGATTTTCTCTTTTTTCTTTCCTGAGGGGAGGGAGAGGTCCCGTAGACCATCTCTCAGTGGCCGTGGGCTACATTTCGTGCCCGTAGGCCATTTTGCCCATTTCGGAGCCCGGTTCCCGGTTTTTGGAACCGTCAAGCTGTGTGCCTCGGTTCGGGACCACCCAACCATCTCCGATTCCTCCGGTTTCTGGCATGCATCTCATTTACTCCCTTTCGAGGGACACTGGGGTCTTAGATACCCACTTCGCAGCCAAACACCACTTTCGGTGCTTAACGGCCGGTTTTGGGACCTTGCGACCGTGTTTTGCGTTTTCGTCGGTTTTTGTTCATTTTTGGCAGGTACCTCTGTTTTATCATAAGGAAGGTCACTAGAGGGTGGGAGGCCAGCAATTGTCCTAGCAACCAGTTATGCTCCTCCGGCGCCCCCCGGGGCCCGTTTTTCTCACTTCCGGGCTAATGTTGAACACCCTAGAGCCATTTTCTTCGAGCCAAAACCACATATTTGTGTTGTACACACATGGGAGGACCCTAAAAAATAGAGCTCGGCTAGTAATTCAACTTTTCATTTTTGAACCTCTCCTAAAGGTGGCTTGTTGTGTCTCCTGTTTCAGAGTTGCCAGATTCCAACCACAAGCCCTTGTTGTACACACTTGGGAGGACACCAACCTTTGGTGGCCGGCCAGAATTCCCACTTTCCATTTTTGCCCTTGGCCGGCCGCCATAGGGGTGTGGCTACCACCTCCGAAAAAGTAGCTAGCCTACCATGCTCCCTCGGTGCATACTTTACAACAGATAAATTGTTTCTGAAAAATATCTCAGATCTGGGATATTTTGGGAGGAAAAGCTTGGGTGCATTTCCCTCCACTTTTACACCCCTTCTTTTGTCCATATAAGGAGCCTCCCAGCTCTGTCCCTAGGGTTAGAAAAATTGGTTCAAGCATATCTCTCTCCATCTCTCTCAAATTCTCAAGTTTTGGTGCCATTTCTTCATCATCTTCAAGCTCTACCATCAAAAATCCATTCCAGCAGCTAGGAGAGCTTCCCAGCAGCTAAGAGGCTCCCATTCTTCAAGCAAAAGGCAACCAAGACTTGTCTACAAGGGTAAGTCTCACTTTCTCTTTTTTGTAGCACTTTCTTGCCTCATTTCTTAAGCCTATTTGCTTATTGTTTTGAGCTCCAACCTTAACTGAAACTAGGTCTATTTCGAGCTATTCTTCATGTTTGTTCAAGGGCTCAACCCTGTTTGAGCCCTCTATGATGAACTTACTTCAATATCATCTTGTATGTCAATATTTTGCATGCTTTTCCTAGCCTATGAATGATCTGTTTTCGAGCATAATGTAAACTAAAAGTGGGCCTATTTTGAGCCCCTCTTCAACATTGAAGAAGGGCTCAACCATTTTTGGCCTCTCTATCATGCACTTGCTTCATAATCCCTCATATTTACCGTAAATTCGCATGATTTGTTTGGTCTACATGTAGTCTGTTTTGGAGCATGTCATGAACTGTGAGTAAGCTTATTTTGTATCCCTCTACAACATTGTAGAAGGAATCAACCTTGTTGGGGGTCTCCATGTTGTGCTTGTCTTTATATCTCTCTTTGGCCCCCATTTTTGCATACTTTTTAGGCCTATCTAGCTTCTGTTTTCGGCCATGAGAAGTACTAAAAATATCCATATTTTGGCCTTCTTGTCATATTTCATTAAGGGTCTTTGCTGGTTTGATGAATTTTTGGGGTACCTCATGTTATAGCCTTATGTATCCTAGTTCTTGCATGACATTTTTAGCATGTTTTCATACTGATTTGGGGGATGTCATCTACTGTAAATATTCATATTTTTATTCCCTCTTCAGTGTTGTAGAAGGGTATTTTGCTGTTTGGGCATTGCATGTATCACTTGTTTCAATACCCCTCTCTTGGCCCCCATTTTTGCATGCCATTGTTGTCCTATCTATGCTTACTATTTTTCCATGTCTTGTACTGTAAAAAATTTTATTTGGGGGCTGCCTTGCTACTTTTTTGCATGTCATGTACCAATTATGCATGTTTAGTATGGCTATAGGCCATTTTGGGTGCTTAATATCGCATTTCGGGACCGTTTCGTGCATTTGGTGTCATTTCCCCACCTTTCGGGACTGTTTTGCATCATTTGTGAGTGCTGAAAATCCATTGGCATGTTTGCATATCATTCTCTATATCATTTCATGCTTTAATACATTGCCTCGGTTTGCGTGCCCGTGTGCACGCATTTCGAGACATCTCATTTTTCATCCGACGGCCTCTTATGTGAGTGTGGCTGAGGTCCTCTCATGTTAGTGTAAGCCCAATTTGCATTGTGTATGCCATTTCATTCCGTATGACATTGCCTCGGTTTGCGTGCCCGTGTGCACGCATTTCGAGGCACTTCCTTTTCATCCATCGGCCTCTCATGTGAGTGTGGCTGAGGCCCTCTCATGTTAGTGTAAGCCCAATTTGCATTGTGTATGCCATTTCATTGCTTTACGCCATTGCCTCGGTTTGCGTGCCCGTGTGCACGCATTTCGAGGCACTTCCTTTTCATCCATCGGCCTCTTACGTGAGTGTGGCTGAGGCTCACTCATGTTAGTATAAGTCCATTTTGCATTCTGTATGTCATTTTAGTCCTATTGCATCCTGTATGCCATTTTCTCGATTTGCGTGCCCGTGGGCACGCATTTCGAGACATCTCTTTTTTAGTCTCATTGTATATCATATTTCAAGCCTTTTTCATGCCTTTATGCCATTGCCTCAGTTTACGTGTCCGTGTGCACGCATTTCGAGGCATCTCACTTTTATCCGACGGCCTCTTATGTGAGTGTAGCTGAGGCTCACTCATGTTAGTGTAAGTCCATTTGCATTGCGTATGTCATTTCATGCCTTAGGATCATCGCCTCGGTTCGCGTGTCTACGTGCACGCATTTCGAGACATCTCATTTTCATAGCATTGTGTATGCTAGGATTGTATGTTAGTTGCATTTCATGCATATCATGCGTTTTGCATCGTGTTCGAGATAGGAGTTAGCCCGGGCACGGGAAACGAGGCACGTTCCGTACTCCGAGTGACGGAACGGGTCTCAATTCCCGAGTCACCGACACTCCGAATTACCCATGATGGAGTTAGGTTTTGTCATAACATTCATTTGCATTCCCCCCATATTAAGTTGTGCAATCCGACTCCTCGGCTATCATGCATCGATATGCGTGATTGGTGGCACGAGGGTCGAGGCGTGCATATATTTGTGAAATACATTACTATGCCCCTCTCCTGCTCTCTGTTGCAGCAAAATGAAGAATCAGCAACTTTCCAGAGTCTGGCACGCATTTCAAGAAACATCGCAAACAGAGGTTAATTGGGGCATCCTAGTAGATTTTCGCGCAAAGCAACTCAACATGCATCATTTCATTATCCGGAGCGGAGTCAAGGCAGCCCCTGGCTTGCATGCCGGTTTACAATTTTTTCTTTCTTAATTTGATAATTAATTAGGAATTTGTATATTATTCGGACTGTATATTTCGGACTGTATTATTCTTTTATTTCGGACTGTATTATTATTTATTCGGACCCTCTGTGAGAGGGCATAATTGTAATAAGTGTGGGTGAGTGTGATGTATGTCTTCCAACCCCCACTTCTTTCTTTCCTTTTATTTACCCGCTTATGATGGTTAGATATAGGGCATATTTCAATTAGCATATAGTATGACAGCATGTTTGCATCATTCATCTGTTTTGCACACACCGGGCTCAGCGCATCATACAAACTGCATTTGTATTTCAATTCCAAGTTGAATACGTATTAGTTGTAGCATTCCACATGCCATGTTTAGAATAGCCAAGCCTGCTATAGTTGCATCTTTGCATGTGTTGCATTAGACATTTCTGTATACTTAGGATCATGCATGATTTACGATCGGTTGCTTTTGGCTTGAGTACTCGGTAAGTTTTATGCTTTAGCATCCTCCCATGCGTGTGAGTGTTCCGCCATAAATAGCATGCTTACCATGAGGCTATGTGCTTATGTGATATAACTGTGGGTGGAGGTTGGGTTACTGTGGATTGGACAATTCATCAAATGTTTGTTTTAAGCCCACTAGATAGTGGCAAAATCACGTTTTTCTAAGCCCACCCGAGGGTGGCAAATCCACGTCTTAGCCTACCTGCGGGTAGCACCATCAAACCATTTTCAAACAAACAAACATGAAGTGTTTTGTTCCAATTCAGGCGATTCAGTCTATACTTGTATGCTGTGCGCATCACATAGTAACTTAGGCTAATAACCAGAATAAGAACTCACAATATTTTCAAAATAGGATATCATGGTTAGTAGAGGCCGGTCTTTGGCCATGAATAAGTGCTCACGAAGTGACCTTCCCTAATCGTACCCAAGTTTCCGAGCCGAGACAACTTTGGTGATGACGGACGCGTGGCCTTTGGCACCGAGTCAGGGTTTCCTAAATTTCCCATTTAAAAATATTTAGGTGGCAACTTTGTATCTGGCGAAGCAGTCCATGTTTGGCATTTCTTTCAAAAATCTGTTTTCAAAACGATTTGTCGGATTTGGACTCTTTGGTTCAAGATTGAGAACCGTGACATTTGAGTCCTTCGAACTGTAGTGACCCAATATCGAACCAAAACCCCGGGGGGGGGACTCGCACTCCCTTCCCCCGGGATGCGTTCGGGGACGTCTACACTAGGCTTAAGATGACCTCGGCTACACACACCAAGCAAGGGTCAAAACATACAAACAATACTCAAGCCAAAACACATAGGTACAAAACAAGACGGAAACCTTACTTTAGGCAAAACAAGTCAGAACCACAAGTGCAAGTTTAACAAAAACAAAACATGCAGATGCACATGAACATGATTAAGACGAGGATGAAGGTCACTACAAGCAGCAGTGTCCACCCACTATTCTTTAGGATTTCCAACAAGATTTGCCTCGGAACAACTGCAGAAAGATTTATGACATCTACACCATGAGAAATTATATCCATTTCGGTTATATTGGCTTTAGTAACCTTCTTACTTGTTCTTCCTTTGCCTTTACAAAAATCAGTTCTTAAGAACTTCTCTAGCTATTTACCATGATTCACTGGTACAATCCCAACATAAGGAGAGGTAGGTGCAATGGCAATCACCATACCAGTTTCAATAGCCATGAATTCGAAATTATAAACCACAATTATAATTAGAATTTAATACTACACAGGAAATTAAACTATAAACAAAGAATTTTAAATTCTGTAAAAATAAAAGAAACAAGAATTGTATCTTTTATTTCCAATTAATTTGAAAATAAAATAAAATTTTATTTAACCAAATTAATCCCACATAGAAAATTAAAACCAAATTCACAGAATTAAATTCTGTAAAAAGAAAAGAAACAAGAATGTAACTTTTATTTTTCAATTAATTTGGAAATAAAATAAAATTTTATTTAACCCAATTAATTCCACACAGAAAATTAAATTTCTGTAACACTTCAATAATTAAAAACCTAATTTATTTTTAATTAAAGAACACTCAGAAAATAATTTCTAAAAACCAAAACTAATTTCTGACAAAATTCCACAAATATATATTCTAATTGTTAATGATACCAGCATATTACTACTAGTTGTTAAAGAAAATAGACAGTATATTATTACTATTTGTTAAATAGCATATAACCACTATTTGTTTTTCCAATCAGAATATTAACCGGTGAGTATGTGTCAAAGTAATCAAGACCTTCTTTTTATCTAAAACCTTTGACCACAAGTCTTACCTTGTATTTGTTAATTGATCCATCCGCTTTCAATTTTCTTTTGAAAATCCACTTGTACCCAAGAGGTTTACAACCTGGTGGCAAATCCACCAATTCTCAAGTGTGATTTTAAAAGATGGCAACAGAAAATGTTGTTTTATCTTATAACTTTGAACCTGGCTCGTTTTATCTGTGAGGATGCTCCTATTTTAAAAGAGGATGAAACCGACCGGCAAGTGGTTGTTGCGGTTGATGCTTGGAAACATGCTGATTTCCTTTGCCGAAACTACATCTTGAACGGACTTAACAACACATTGTACAACGTTAACAGTCCTATCAAGACAGCAAAGGAATTTTGAAAGTCTTTTGGAGAAAGTTCATCACAAGGCCCTAAAAGGGAGGAGTTATGGACAAAGTGAACCTTAGTCCAAACCATCACACGCAGGAAAGAAGCCTACCGGCCGCCGAAATTTTACCACGCAGTGGCGGGTCAGTTCTAATATTAATGTTTTAGACAAAAATTCTTTTGAATTTTTTTCAAAAATTATTGTGGGAGATTGTTGGACCAATCTTCTGTGTAAATAAAATAACTTAAAACAAAATCAAACAAATAAATAATTTTCTTAAATAAAAGAAAGAGAAAAGGAAACAAACGAAAAATTTTGTAAACAGAATAATTCGAATCTATCTTAAGATTATTGGAACAATCTTCTGTGTAAGTAAAATAAATTGAAACTAATTCAAACAAAATAAATAAATAACATACTGAATTTATTTATCGAACCGAATTAAAAAATAAAAGACCAAGTCGAGTGTGTGATACTCTGTTCTTAAGATATATTTGCCCTGCTACGGTACTTACGGTTATGTGGCATCTATCTCCCAGGATACAATGATCTTCACAAAATATAGTAGCACTCCAAATAATTTGTTCGACGAACCAAACCTGTGTTCTAACTCTCTGAAATTTTATTCTAAAACTAAAATGAAAAATAATGCACCAAAGATAAAAAACTGAACAGCAAGAAAATATTTCAGACTGAATTTTTCCAAGCCTCAAGACTACTGGAAAATGGCTGGTATTTATAGGCAAATAAATCTTTCCGATTAGGTGTAGAACCGCAGACAGATATGAAGCGTTACAGTCTGATTCAAAATGAAAACTGGACAGATCTTGAATCTGTCCGAATTTCAACAAACCTCTGGACAGAATTTTGGATGTATTTTTATCAACCAAAAATCTGCTAGAGCAAGTTTAGTATAAATAGACCCGAATATGTATGAATTTAACTTGAACAGGTGCACTTTTGAAATGAACAGATATCATTCAAAATTCAAACAGATTGGAACAAAACTGTCCAGATTTGAATCTGTCTGGACAGTTAAGAATCTGTCCGGATTTAAACAGTTAGAAAACCTATTTGAACTGAAAAATCTGTTGTGGAATATTTAGACAGGAAAAAATTTGTTTGGACAAAAATTTAAATTCAAATTTGAATTAAATTCCTGCAATAATTTTTGAAAAAATTCAAATGAGTTTTGTCCATATTAGAACCGACCCGACCCACACCTGCGCTCGGCTCGGCTCGGCCGGACAGATAGCGGCGTGTGTGTGGTGGTTTGGGCTAAGGTTCACTTTGTCCATAACTCCTCCCTTCTACAAACTTGAGGTGCCTCTTAGGGTCCAACCTAAGTGTTGTAGGCTAGAGCTTATATACTCAACAAAACTCTTTTAAAGTTTCATGCCTTACAAAGAAACCCATATTTAAAATTTAAATGTTCAATTTCACGAATCCGAAAACGACGTCAACTTCCCATTCACTCATAAATGATTTTGACGTACCATTTCTACCGTGTGACTTGCTACGCGACAAGGAATACTTCACCTCTTCGGACCCACCCCAAAAGACGTTTGGGGCCCACTCTATTTTGGGCTCAAAGTTAGCCCAAAATAAGTCTTATAAAACACCATTTTTCTAACAATATCATACTAGTAATTCGAACCGTTTAATTTGTATAATTTACTAAACAAATTATTCATGCAAAATAAATAAATTTTTTTTATCACCAGGGACCATGTTCTAGGCAGGGTACTTTGAGTCCACCCGGTAGCATAAACCTAATGATTCAACTATATTCCGTAATTGTATGATCTGGGCAAACAAGAGGGGTTGACAAGAGTCAAATTTGGTTTGGGCATACAAGACGCAAATTCACTGCCAACTAAGCTATCCCCTTCTGTTCAAAAAAAAAAAAAAACTAAGCTACCCCCTTAGGGGTTGTAAGAAAATCAAATTGATCAAATATTGATAACAATATAATCGATTAAGATTTGTATAAAAAAATAAAAATAAAAATGAGTTATAGTCTATTCTTAAAATCATAGTCGTAGCACATACTTTTTAAAAGCATACTTCTCATATTATTAAAGCGAATCTTTATTTCAATTTTTAAAATTTTATTATTACATGACACATAAATTAATGAGAAATTTTAAAAAAATAAAAATAAAATAGAATAAAATAAAATTGTTAGGGTAAATTACACTATAACTCCCTTGAATTTGAGCAAAATTTTATTTGATCCCAATTTATTGCTTTATAGAACACGTTTTATTCACCATGTGGATTATTCAATGCATGTGCTTTTCTACAAATAAATAAATAAATAAATAAAGGGTATTTCAGGGTTTTTACTAGAATGGTTTTTCAAACTGTAAATATGTAGTTGTACCAATGAGTTGACACAATCCAACTGGCAATTGTGTGATGCCAATTTTGGGCATCAACAGTGAAAAATGGTTAATTTTTCCAAGTAGGGGTGAGGTGAGAGACAGAGAGATGCAAATTGACAACTCTCAGTTAAGAGAGACAGAGAGATGCAAATTTTCAGCCTTTTCCTACCAGTTAAGAGAGACAGAGAGATGCAAATTGACAACTCTCAGTTGTACTTGCAGACCACCTGCAGATTTTCAGCCATTTGAATCCCCATTACTTGTGCATGCTTTCAACATCATTTTTTGTGATAATTGTTTTGAGCAAATAATCAATACCCCCCATTATTTTTGTCTAAAATCGTTTGTCATAGGGTTCCAAATTTGATTTGGGAAAAAAATTAAATTTACCAAATTACCCTCTAGAAAATTTTGATTAATTAATTTAAAAATCAAAAAGTAAGGATATTTTAGTCATTTTAGAGTGATGTGACACTTTGAAAAAATATTAAACCAAAAAGTAAAAAAGTCGGCTTTTTACCAACTTCCCAAATCACTTTCAAAAAAACCAAAAAGCTTGATAAAAAGCTAAAAGCCAACTTTTTACCAACTTCCCAAAACACTCCAATGTTTTGAGCAAATAATCAATACCCCCCATTATTTTTGTCTAAAATATTCCTTCTTACAATTGTGGTAATTACGTCCTACCTCCTAAGCTTATATCCATTTAATATATGCCCTTTTTGTTACTCAATCTTTGGGTTTGCTAACTAATTTTACTTATGTCAGTAATCTCATTTTTTTTAAAATACCCCTTTTATACACTATAATTAGGTTTCTCCCTTTTCTATGCAAATCCCAAATCAATACAAACCCTAGCTCTCACACAAAAACACTCTCCTCTTCTTAACTACCTCCCCGACTAGCACCATGATACCACCTCTCTCGTCTCTCTTATAGTCGTTACTATTAGACCATCGGTAGATGCAGGGGTGCAAGGAAGGACACTGTCCCTACAAACTATTTCAAAAAATTAGTTAATATTATGTATTTACCGTTTATTTTATAATTTATGAAGTCTTGACACTTACAATTTTTGTTTTTTTTTTCCGAAGTATCAAATTGTCTCCAATTTTTAATTAAGGTTATCCTAATATATATATATATATATATAAAATATGTAAATTATGGTCTAAATTGATGTTAGTTACCAATCATTGTGTTTGTGAGACCAACAAATTATTAAATCAAATTAGTTACATTTTATTATGACGCCTATTATTAATGCAAACAGAACGTAGAGTGGCATCAAATGAAATCTTAATCTTGTCCATAAAAAATTAAGAATATATAAAAAATAAAAAATAAAAAAAAGTGTGAAATTTGTATTCTATCACTTATAATTTGGTAATTTGATTTTTTTTAAATTAAAACTAAATAACATTGTATAATTGCAAATAAATGAGGCAAAGAAAATATATTTTTTAAAACTTATTTGACTTTATCAATTTATTTGGCTTAAAAAAGTGTGATTTTTTTAAAGTTTAAATTTGTAGTTTTCTGCTAATCTCTTTCTAGTAATTATAACTTTTGAAGACATTTTAAATATTTAAAATAACAAATAAATAAACTATGTGACAACTTATTTAACAAAACATGTTCAATTTTTTTTACAAATTATCAAAAAATTACATTAAACATATTTACAACTTTTATTTAATTTTTTAAATTAATAATTTAAAAAATTATAATCATAAAAATTAACTAATAAATGATACAAAACAAGCTTTCATCTTTTTCAACTTGGTGGCCAAAGATTTTATAATCTGTCATTTCATCCTATTTTCTTTTCTCATCCATGATTGTAGAAGTTGCTATTGACGCGATGTAATTAAATTAATTATTGAAAAATTTTAAAAAAAAAATTGTATAAGAGAGAGGTTAAAAGCAGTTTTTTTTATTTTTTTGTCACATTATATCTCTACTTTTTTTACATATTTAAAAAAAATCAAAAAATTAACTTTTAATTTACTTTTTAAAACAAGTCTAAAGGAGAAAGGCTGCTAGCAAAACCGTGATTACAATGAGGGCACGGTGGCAACTTGACTTTTTATAAGGTGAAAAAAGTTAATATATTTGGAATGATTTTTCAGTTAAATAAATATTTTTGATAAAAAAAAAATTAATTAATATATATAATATGACCTTTTAACTTTTTTATAATTTTTTATTTTTATTTTTTAGTAAAAAATTCAAAGGGATTCAGAATAAATTAATGGTGTCTATTAATAATATTAAAAAAAAAATTATTAGTTTAAAAAGTATGGATTCAACCAAACCCATTATTATGGAAGTGAACCCAATACATATCCATTTGCTGTGGCTGTCAACATAGCCTCATGTTATTATCATCATTGACCCCTACTTTTCCGAGTGATTGAATATGCCTCTTATTAGGCAGAACTTACAAGCTTCTCACCTACCTCAATTGTAAGTTTCATTCAAAAGACAAGACTTAAAAAGGAGATCGCTTCTCACTTATCTCAATTGTAAGTTTAATTCAAAAGACAAGACTCAAAAGGAGATCGTAGGCTATAAAATTAAATTTTCTTTTTTCAGGCTAGGTTAACTTGTCGAACGAAATGTACCATGAAGTCCAGAGCCCCTCTTCAATGGATTCGAGGGATGCTGTTTCTCGGGCTGAAGTTGCTAATGTTTAGGGTTCAAAACATGATTTTTTTTTTAAATAGTTTATTATAAATGATTTAAAACTATCATTTTTAAAGTATAATTTTACAAAATAATGCGAATTTGATAAATATATTTATAACTGCTTCAATTTGAAATGACAATTAAAAATCATGAGTTTTGTTAAAAAAATATGTGTGAATTGAGTTATCTATTAGTTCAGTATTTATTCACGAATAACTTGTTTATTAGGTGAGTTAGACAATTGTCTAAGATCTCCATATTTGACCATATTTGAGAAGATTTCAAATTTTAAAGATTTTAAGTTGTCCTAGTTTAGTTATTAATTTAAGGATAACCTGTTCATTAAACAAGTTAAACAACTGCCTAAGATCCTTCATATTTGAGAAGATTCCAAAATTTTAACACTCTTGAAAATATATAAAATTCCAAATTTTACCAAATTTTTTTTAATCTTTTTATTTTTTATCTCGGGTTTATTAATCATACATTTGTTTTGTTATATATAAGGTTATAAACCGTAATTCGAGAACTATTAAAATAATATTTAGCTTTTCTCTCTATGGCATGTCCTCTCGCTTTAGCAATGGACCAATTGGTGTATTTGTGGGACCATTAAATTTGAAAACATTTGCTTAAATAATTTTAAATTTAAATAAATGGTCACAATCAACATAATTTCTACTTTTAGTACATGTTTGTTTGCGAGACAAAATGAAAATAGAATACAGGAAATATCTAAACGCCACTTGAATTCACGTTTAATTGAAGGATAAAGTGAGAAGGAGAAGACGTGAAGAATAGCGGGTCTGACATTTGTTTATTACCTTATTAGCCTATCAGCTCTGCGACGCACGAGATAATTATAGATATTAATATTTGTATTAAATTTTATTTTAATATATAAATTATATTTTACAAATATTTTTATAAAAATAATTTAATAATTTTTATCACTAATTATAGTGTATGAGAAAAGTTAAAAAGAGTACTGTAATAATTATATATGGGTTGTATCTGTAATTATTTATATGAGGAGATTTTAAATGCTGATTAAGAAATTTTAACTAAATCAATAAATGCAGACATGTGAAAAGACATGTGGATTGAAAAAAGTTAATAAATTTTGATCAGGAGATTTTGACCAAATCAATAAATGTTGATTTTTTTTAAAATAAAAAATTTTAAAAATTCAGATTGGAATATTGAAGTTCCCACAAGCCTTGGGGGTTAAAAACCCCCTTTTGCTTAATATATAGTATAGATAAAATTTTGAGTGAATTATATTGATGGTCTATACAATTTAGGCTTGTATTATTTTGGTTCATGACTTTTCAATTGTGACACAATTAATTTTAAATTTTGAATCTTATTCTAAATAAGAACAATTGAAGATATCATTGCTTAATTTGAATGGCAAAATTATCAGTTTGATAAAATATAAACTAATTTGACAAAAATAAATGTCAAAAAAATATTTTTGAATTTTAAAAAATTAATTTCTATTTTTTCGAAAGTCAAATATGACAACAACTTTGATATCATTATTAAATCAATCCGTTAAATCAAAAAATTTAAAACTAAAAATATTTCATATATCAAATATATCGATTACACGTTAAAATTTTAACAACCACTCATTACATGATCATCATCCAAACATATAAAAACAATTAATTTGATAAAAAAAAATAATAAATAAATGTCTAAAAGATTTATTAATTTTACAAAATTCTCTTTGGTAGGTAAAAATAATTTTTAAAAATTCAAAAATATGTTTTTGATATTTATTTTTGTCAAATTAGTTTATATTTTATTAAATTGACGATTTAGCCATTGAAATTAAGTAATGATATCTTCAATTGTCTTTATTAAGAATAAAATTCAAAATTTAGGGTAAAATATGCCCTAATTGAAAAATCAGGAATCAAAGTAATACGAGTACTAAACTATATGAACTGTTAGTATAATTCGCCATAAATAATACACAAAAAAAAAAATGAAAATTCAGTACATTTTTTGTATTTTTGTGTATTTGTTAATTTTTAAAAATATTTTTTTACAAATATTTTACTATTTAGATACATCTACGTAACGTGCATCTAAAAAGTAAAAAAAATTGCTTAAAATTTAAAAAATATTTACTAAAAACAAAAAAATACGAAAAACAAAAAACTCAATTTTTAGAAAACTGAATTCAAAAAACTGAAACCAAATACACTGAAATATTCCAATTTTACACCATCTATTTATATAATGTAACTTATTCCTATACTACCATCATAATCCAGATATATATCCAATCATTCAACCTATACAATCCCCACAATCTAATCATTAATTGCATTCATATCCAATTCAATTAAAAACAATCTATCAAACATAAATATATAACTTGCAAGGGAAAACACAAACAAGCTCAAAGTAATCACAGTAGTTTTACCTAAAACTCCAGAGAAGCCACCCAAACCACTTTATAGTAATCTCCACACCAAGTGATTTGGAAAGAATAAGAAAGAAACAAAGTGGGAAGAGGATAATTTAATTTATTTTGTGGTGGTGGGTAATGGGTGAAATTACATCACATGTCCTTGATGCATTTTCCCTTAGACAGGTTTATTAATGAATCTTAACAAAAGGGCCATATTGTTAGACAGGTTTATTAAATCTCAACAAAAGGAGATGAAACGGAATTTACTTTGCAATTTATCCTAAAATTAATTACTAAACAAATCTTCTCATAAACCTGTTGATTAATTGAGATGATTACCTTATAGAATAATATGCACCGTTTGCTTCGGAAAAAAATACATTTTCTAAAAAATAAAAATAAAAATCTTTGATTGCGACTGCGACTTTAAAGCAACTTTAAAACTTATGTTAGTGGTGATGGGGTGATAGTAAAACCTTATTCTTAAAAACGTTTTTACCTTTCAAAAGTAAAATATTTTCAATCCTTTAATAGGTTCCATCACAAACCCACAATAATTTTACACAGGTAAATCCAGTTTCCATAGCCATTTAACATCATTGAAATAACCATTCAAACAGAAGTAAAATTTCTATCACAAACAATGGCGAAGAAATAGATAAAAGGAAGACCCCATTTTCTAAATTATCTGTAAGAAAGGAAAAAAGTAATGATAGTTAAGTTCATTACAAAGCATTCAACTTATACATTTCTAGTTTACCACTATTTCACAACACAGAGAAAGGAAAAGCTGTGATTTAAGACACCGATGATGGCAACACAAAAGTTTAAAAGACAACACCACACTAGTCTATAAGACAACCGATGAGAAGACAAGGTTAAAACCATCACCACATTTCACAAGTCACTTAGAACGAGCCTTAAGTCAGAGACATAAGGTTGGGTTTCAACCAGATAGGCATGAAGCTCTTAGGAAGTCCCAGGATTTCAAGAGTCGAGTACTGACTCGTCTCTGGAAAATACAGCGTGAGGTGTTCCTGTTGCTGTCGTTGGCAGTTCCTCAACCCAACCTGCACTAAATAACTCTTCTGGTTCATCTGACAAACAAACTCACAGAAAAGTCCGCCACCCCACCTCACGTGCATATTATGTGTGTCCTGAAGAGAGAGAGAGAGATCATTGACCTTATTTTCTGTTAATTTCCATAATTCAACGACATTGTTGGCATTTTGCACTAGCGTCAAAGATCCCCCAACATCGATCAAGCCCAGAGAAAAACGGTTTCTGGGAAAGTAATCTGGGAAATTGAACATACGAAACTTTTCATCGCTTAAATTAAATTGGACAATCACAATGAAAGGTCCCTTAACTATTCTCCAGTAAAGTGCCCCACCCCAGGATACGACCCCATATACATCCCGTTTCACCATGTTCCCAGGCTCAGTTAGCTTCCTCCACGATCTTTCTCCAAGAGAAATGATGTTAAAATTATTGACTTTACCCCTAGAAGAAGGGGCAGTGTATGCTCGGAAAACTTTGTACTTTTTGGTTGAGGGATCAAAGCCAAAACTAACCTCATGATGAGATATAACAGCTTTCGAACGCGATCTTGGCAACATTAAACGCTCTCTTGTTATAGGATTGTAGATTATCACAGGATTGAGTGTTCTAGATGAAGCGATGCAAAGCAAGCCATTGCAAGAGCACATGATTTCGAGGTCAGCAAGCATTCTGTCAAAAGGGATCCGTCTAGTTTTGCGTTCTTCAATATCAAGTAATATCAGATGCCTTGGAGCATCATCACTGATGTTTTCCATGAGTGGTTTCAGAATGAGTCGGGGAGGTTGATAAAGAGAATTGCCAAGTTTGTTGATAAAACAAGAATCTCGAGTCACATTACGCCACGTCTTGCAAACAACTCTGCATGTCAAGATTGATTCAATAGAAAGTCTACACAAGATGTCAGCGATTATCTCCACTGGCAAATGAATTTCTCCCTTGCTTCCTTGACCTTTGCGATTAGTTGATTTTCTTCTCTTCAAGCCCCTCTTTGAGTCCATCCTTTGGGGAAGAGTTTGAAGTGCTTCAGACCACTTGGAAAATAAGTTCTTAACAATGAACCCTCAGAAGTAGACTGTAGCACAGACGACAAGATCAAATTCCACTATATGAAATACCATTGGTAACTTGTTACAATTCAAATGGCTTTTTGTAATCTTGTAAAACTTCATATAACAGCAAACCAAAATCAATTAAAAATGAAAATTTGCATGAAAGCATGAAATCTCACATCATATCCGGGATCTATGAAGCATGCACCAAAAGAAAATAAAAAAAAATTAAAATTGATAATCAGCAATGGATGACTATTCTCCCTTAGATGGTCGTGTTGCTAATTTCTTTAACTAATTTGCAATAAGTGATCTAAGGTAATCAGAGCGATGAACAAAGGAAATGTAAGTGGGTGCAAGTAATATTTCCAACTAAAACAACACTCATTAATAGAAGGGAACTGTTCTGCACATATTAGAATCAAGGAATCAACCAACTGTTCAAATAAAACAAGCTCTTTCTCAGCAAGCTTGCTCCAGTTCAAAGCAAGATTTATGATGCAACAACTAGACAAGAGTAAGCAAACAGCAAGCAAAGGGCCAATCCCTAGGCTTAACTGATGAATTTCTTTAATTACTTTGGCAACTGAAACACACTTTGGCATAGGCAGTTACATTACTTAAATACCCCTAAAACGATTTTAAGAAACGTGGGTTCATGGGGCCTTGACATCTTAAAATTCAGAGAGACTGCTATCAACATTTAATCGTAGAAGAGTTTATCTTTCCCATTTAAATATGCTTATATATTTCATAAATATATCACAATTCAAAAGAGGAAGCTTATACCTCAAAAGCTTAATCCTCACTTAATGCCTTGCTAGAAGTGTTCACATATTATTTTTTATTTTTTGATAAATAAAATTTTATTGAAGAAAGAGTATCAAGAAGATACTAAAGAATACAAAGAAGTGTTCACATTTTGAAACAATGGTTAGTAAAAATACATCCTAAAAATATGAAGTGATTATAGAACAAAATCAAGTAACTTAACAGAATAAATCAGTGGAAAGTGAACCACGAGAACAATAAAATGGAGGTTGTGATCATAAAGGAATTAACATTCAAAAGAGAAGGAAAGATGGGTTAATCTTTCATTGTGAGCCCTTCGATTAAATATTGGACACATGGCATACAAAAGGAAGCAATTTGGAAAGGTCTGCAAGATAAAAGCCTGGAGGTGAGCCAAGCCCTTAAAGATCAACGAAATGAAAGTTTCCATAAAAGGAAAAGTTTATTCAAGTTTAGATTTGAAAATTAGACCGAGTCATCACCAACCCCAAGTAGAAGGTACCACACAAGGCCATTCAACAGAATGAAACCTAGAGGCTTATTCAAGTTTTAAACAAGCCAAGCTCGTGAAATATACACGTGTTATGTTTCAACCGTGAATGAAACAAGTAGCAACAAAATGGAGGGGAAATATTTTCCCAATAAGGTAGATACCACAAAAAATCCTACGCAATTCAAAAGTTCAAGTTCCATTTCAACAAAATAGAAAAATCCATTTAAATTAAATACTTTTGCCCAATTCAAGGTTTACTTGAGACAGGAAAATCCATTGAAAGATACACGTGTTCAGTTTCAACTGTAAATGAAGCGAGTAGTGAGAAAATGGTCCAAATAAGGCAAAGATACCTTACGTAATTCAAAAGGTCTAGTTCGATTTCAACAAAAAAGCAAAATCCATTTAAATTAATACTTCCACCCAATTCAAGGTTTACTTGAGACAAGAAAATCCGTTGAAAGATACATGTGTTACATTTCAACCATTAATTCCATTTCTACAAAAATAGAAAAGTCCATTTAAAACAAATACTTTCACCCAATTTATGGTTTTCTTGAAACAGAAAAATCCATCAAAAGATACATGTGTTGCTTTTCAACCAATAATGAAGTGAGTAGCAACAAAACGGAGGGCATTTAATTTCACAATAAGGCGGATACCACAAAAAGCTTACTTAATTCAAACGGATAAGATTCATTTCAACAAATTAAAAAAATCCATTTAAAGCAAAAACTTTCGGCCAATTTAAGGCTTACTTGAAACAGAAAAAACAGTAGAAAGATACACATTTTATGTTTCAATCGTTAATAAATCAAGTAACGACAAAATGGAGGGAAAATAATTTCCCAATATGGCAGATTCCACAAAAAGCTTACTTAATTGAAAAGGATAAGATCCATTTCAACAAATTTAACCAAAAAAAATCCATTTAAAGTAAAACTTTTGCCCAATTCAAGGTTTACATGAAACAGAAAAACCAGTCAAAAGATATGCTGTTACGTTTCAACCGTTAATAAATCAAGTAACAAAATGGAGGGAAAATAATTTCCCAATAGGGCAGATTCCAATTCAAAAGGTTTATGTTCCATTTCAACCAAAAAAAGAAAAAAAATCCACTTAAATTAAAAACTTTCACCCAATTCAAAGCTTGAAATGCCATCAGAATGAAAAATCCTGAAAAAAAACAAGAGTTAATCAATTACTAGATAGAGATTCAATTAAAACCAACTAAATTTTCCAAATAGATTCTGATTAATCAATTGAATTTCCTTATAAAAGTCCGATTTTATAGCAATTTCAAACACATTCCGATTTTATTGGATGTGAGTGTGAACTCTCGCAATCATTGATACAAATCAACAAAACAGATATCAATGAAATCAAATTCGATCATTAGCAAATCAATTCAGATATCAATAATCGAAGATCAAGATACTAAGCTACTTACCGATCACAAATATAGCAATTGAGAATCTTAAAGAGACCCAATAGATGAATTTGAACTGCAATTATATCATCAAAAACAGAAATTTATATACGTGAGTGTGTATATATATAGAAAGGCATGTATGTAATTGTGTAGTAGAGAGAGAGAGAGAGACAGAGAATCAGAGCTGTTGTACCTCAATCTACCCCATTTTGGACAAATATTATTCACAATTGCTTCTGTGTGCTCTGTTTTTCCTCGACTACGGTAGGGTTTAACTCTTGCTATTTATAGGCACCAAAAAAAAAAAAAAAAGTTTTAATTTTAAAAAATATAAAATAAAATAAAATTATGGTAAGTACTTTTTGCGTTCTATTTTTCACTTTTTCACATTGATGACATATAGGGGTGAGCAGCGGATATATCGATCCGCCAAAATCGACCGAACCGAACCGATCCGCCGCATTTTGGACGGATGCGTGATGACGAGCGGACGGTTGCGGATTAATTTTCTCCAATCCGCCAATTTGGCGGGCGGATAGATTTGAGATTTCTTTCCGCAACCGAACCATAAACCGCCAAATCATGAGCACCCTAGTAATCTATAAGTCTTTGTATTTTCAATTTGTTTAAATATTATGTTTGTGTTTTCAATTGAAAAAGAGTTTAAATATTCTGTTGAAAAAAAGTTTTCAACTTGAATATATTTTTTGAATTGAAAAAAATAAATATATTATTTATCTATATTTTTTGGTTTTTAAATCTAGCTCTAAAAATAATAAATAGAAAATATGATATATGCTAGTTGGTTTTTGTTTTAAAAAACATATGTAGATGTAACAATATAGAAACATACAATCTCTACTATTGCTTTGTTCATGGTTTTGGTGATTTGAATTATTATTATATTTTAATAATTACAGATTGTAATACTTTATGTGGATGAATCATGCTGTGATTGTAATATGTGGATGAGGCATACAGTGATCGTGATATTCTAAAATTTCAAACTTTCTTTTTTTAGATAAGGCATATAGTGATTGTAATACTTTTTTAAGTCATTGACTATAATACTTTCTTTTTTTTTCTTTTTTTTTTTTTTGAGGAAGTGTATAAGTTGAATTATGTTGAAAATTTATAAAATTTTAAACCGCCAAACCGATTCGCATCCATCCACCAAACCGCCAATCCGCTCAATCCACATCCGCCGGATTGGCGGACGGATGCGGATTGATTTTCTTCAATCCGCCAATCTAGCGGACGGATGGCGGATTGAAAGTTCCGTGGCCGCAACCGACCCGCGCTCACCCCTAATGACATATTTTTGCAATCTTTCTTTCTATATTTGTTATCCCATTTTTTTTTATTCAACTGTAACCGACTCTTTAAAATAAGTATGTTGATTATTGTAATCAATTTTGTTTTATTTTACTTGTTTTAGCAAGTTAGTTACTATAATAGTTATTTTACTAAAATTGTTTTATATTATGTTGGGTCTATGAATTTAGTAGGAATTTAGAAAGTGAAAAGGAAAAAATGTAACAAATATAATTATATTTCAAACACATTTTCTATTTCTATTTCCACATCTCTGACCAAATCTATAAACCAAATATAGAGTTAGGCAAGCTATGTTTGGAGAGTTTTTGGAAACTTTGTAAATAATTTGTGTGAATAGATAAGTATAATTAAAAGTAGAGTTAGAACATATAAATAAAATGGTTAGAAATAAATGGTGTATCTTTTTTGTACTTTAGCTGATGAAAAATAAAGAGTACTTAAGATTGTAAATGAATTAAGCTAAGTTGAGTAGTGCAATGTTGTATTCAACTCAGTTCGTGGATTAATTGATTTCAAATTCAAACTCAAACTTTGGCGTCGTTTGGTAAATTTATTTAAAATTATATATTAAAAATTAAATATTGAATTTTTAATTTTAAAAGTTATTTAGTATTTATTGAAATTTAAAATGTTGATTTTAATCAAATTGTATTGATATATAAAATATATATATATATATAATTTTAATATATATATATATATATATATTTTGAGGGCGTGCCAATCACCCCTGTTTCTTTAAGAATAATGTGCAGGATCCCCTTTTTAGGACCCCCTTTGGACCCCCTCTTGATTTGATTGGTCACTTTTTTTTTCTTTTCTCTTTTTTTTTTCTTTTCCCTCCAATCACCACCCGCCATGTGTCAAGGGGGGGTGGTGGGGGTGGTGATTTGAGGGGGTGCCAATCACCACTGTTTCTTTAAATTTTATTTTACACTTTTTATGTTTGTGGTCACGTTCTAATAGTCATAAAATGATTTCGTTGATACATTTGAGTAATTAAATGAGCAATTAAACGTGTCACAATTAGTGAACTAGATTTATTCTCATAATGTATATTTTCCAAGTGCAGTGAAGTGTAGGTGGCAGTAGAACGACGATAATTATTTAATG
This sequence comes from Camellia lanceoleosa, assembly GCA_025200525.1. Lineage (NCBI taxonomy): Eukaryota > Viridiplantae > Streptophyta > Magnoliopsida > Ericales > Theaceae > Camellia > Camellia lanceoleosa. Next base: position 25,022,002 of record CM045772.1, on the reverse strand, counting down.
ATAAGATAATGGTGGTGACGTATGGCGATTGTAGTGCTAAAATAGCAATGATGATAGTACAGTAGCCATTTGCAACCTCTTCCTCTTCTCATCTCCTTACCCCCAGCTACTTCCATGTCTCCCACTACCACCGCCTTTCCTATATCTTATTTTTCTCCTCTTTTTTTCCTTGATGACCTCTAGACTTCTCTTTTCCAATGCCCCACCAATTTTCTCTTGCGAGGAAAAAGTAAGACGATGATAAATTTTGTTCTCCTACCTCGTTCTATCTCATTTTGTCTTGATTATATAGAAAATGTTTATATATATAATACATATAATTTAGTTTTTCAATATAATAAGATTAAAACATTAAAATATTACGCTTAACATTCATTTTCACTCTTCTTTTTTTTCATCTTACATAGTTTAACTTTCACTAATCACAAGGGGAAATATATTTTTATAGAAAATATGTACATACTCTACCACCAGAATGACATGGCAGTAGTGCTTATACAATTAACAATCAACTTAATGAGTTGTTTACTTTAAAGTTATATGTCCACCATACTCTCACATCATAACTTTAATTATAAATCATTAATCGTAATAAATCACTTATTTATCTCTAATTTTATTAATATTTTCTTTTTTTTAATTTCAAAATTATTTTACTCCCGTTCTTTCTGTTCTGTATCTGTCCGGTTGTCATCTCTATCCCTCATTTGCATTCCCCTCTCTCTCTCTCTCTCTCTCTCTATGTGCATGTGACACCCTAGTTCTTCCTTGACAACCCACGTACCACACTTTACAATTGCTACCTATCTCCTCTAACCAACCATCTACAAAGTCCAAAATTTCAAAAAAAAAAAATAAAGAAATTGAAAAAGATAGAAGAAGAGATATGGAATGAGAGGGAAAGACAAAAAGATATAAATGTAGAGATAAGAAGGGCTAAGGATGATAATAAATTTGGGATTTGGAGTTTAAATTTGGGGTAATAAATAATAATTTTTTAATAAAATGTAATAAGAGCATTAAATGTCACGAAATAAAATAGAGACGTAATAAATTTCAAAATCTCTTTACTTTTCAACCAAATCTAAGATGTAATAGAATCTCAAAGGGAGCTTTTTCCATAAATTCATCTTTAATTACTTATGTTTCATCCAATTCATATTCTTTTTGACGATTCCATTAGGTCCTATTTGAGATAAGAAGAGCAATCTACTTATGTTCTATTTAGTTCATATTATTTTCTTATGTTTCAATAAGTCCTATGGGTGATATAATTACCAAAATACCCCTAATGTGAATGTTCACACCGTCAATGTGAATATTCATATCGTCAATGTGTAGAGGCCCGGCCCATGTACAATGTGAATATTCACATTGACATGTTAACATTCATATTGATAGAAGTGTAAAATTAGCCCGCGGCCTGTGGCCGGCCCGGGGCGAGCCCGGTCCAACCCGTGACAATGTAAATATTCATATTGACATATTAACATTCACATTGATAGGACTGTAAAATTGGCCCATGACCTATGGGCGGCCCAAAGCCCGTCCGTTGCCGGGGCGGGCCCGGCCCGTTAATAATGTAAATATTCATATTGACATGTTAACATTCACATTGATAAGAGTGTAAAATTGACTCGCATCCCATGGGCGGCCCGAAGCCCGTGGGCGGCCCGGGGAGAGCCCAACCCCGCCCGTGACAATGTAAATATTCACATTGACATATTAACATTCACATTAATAGGAGTGTAAAATTGGCTCATGACGTGGCGATCAAAACCGCTACCGGGACAAGCTTGACCCGATGACAATGTGAATATTCACATTGACATATTAACATTCACATTGATAGAAGTATAAAATTGGCCCGCGGCTCGAAGACGACAGCCTCAGGTCGGGCCGGTGGGCCTAGGCCTAGGCTCGAGCTTAGGCGGGGCTTGGGTGGGCCTGGTCATTTTTTTATAATTATTTTTAATTTTTTCTACCAAAATTTTATTATTTTCCACAAAAAAAAAGACATTGTGCCTCAGGCGGGCTGGGTCTCGGACCGAGCATTGAATGGGCCTTAAGCGGGCCGATGGGCCGGGCCGGGCCGGGCTTCAAAGTGATGGCCTAGGCCCTAGCCTAGGGTCTCGGACATGCTCGGGCCCGGGCCTAAATGAGCCTACCCCAGGCCGTGGACGGGCTTCGAGCAGCCCACGGGCGGCGGGCCAATTCTACATTCCTATCAATGTGCATGTTAACATATCAATGTGAATATTCACATTATCAACGGGCCGGGCCGGGCCTACCCCAGGCCGCGAGCGAGTTTCGGGCAGCGTGCAAATTTTACACTCCTATCAATGTTAATGTTAACATGTAAATGTAAATATTCACATTGTCACGGGTCGGGCCAAGCCCGCCTGTGATCGAAGCCGACGCAGTCAGGCCAATTTTACACTCTTATCAATATGAATGTTAACATGTCAATATGACTATTCACATTATCAATGTGAATATTCACATTATCAATGGGCCGAATCGGGCCCGCCCCGGGCTGCGGGCGGGCTTTTCGCCGCTTATGGGCCGCGGGCCAATTTTGTACTCTTATTAATGTGAATGTTAATATGTCCATGTGAATATTCACATTGTCAACAGCCGTCCGCCTGGTAAAGCGCCGTGGCGAGTTTCAGCGACCACGTGTACGCGCCAATTTTATACTCTTATCAATGTGAATTTTAATATGTCAATGTGAATATTCACATTATCAACAGGCCGGGTCGAGCCCGCCCCGGGCTACCTATGGGCCGTGGGCGGGTTTTGGGCAGCCACGAGGCGCAGGCCAATTTTATACTATTTTCAATGTGAATATTCACATTGTCAACGGCCCGGGCCGCCCACGGGCCGTGGGTGGGTTTCGGGCAACTATGGGGCGTGAGCTAATTTTACACTCCTATCAATGTGAATGTTAACATGTCAATGTGAATATTCACATTATCAACTGCCCGCCACCGCAGCGTCTTTGGCTTTTGACCACCGGAATGACCAATTTTATACTCTTATCAATGTAAATGTTAACATGTCAATGTGAATATTCACATTGTCAATCTTGGCCGCCCGCCATGAGCAGCGGGCTTTTGGCCGCCCATGGGCATGAACCAATTATACTCTTATCAATGTGAATGTTAACATGTCAACGTGAATATTCACATTGTCAACTACCAAACCGGCCGCAGCCGTATGGGCAAGATTCGCGCCACGGGACGCGAGCCAATTTTACACTCCTATTAATGTGAATGTTAACATGTCAATGTGAATATTCATATTGTCAATGGGAACCCGACTCATGATTTGGTTTTTGAGCCACGGGCCAATTTTACATTCCTACCAATGTGAATTTTAAAATATGAATGTTCACATCATAAAATTGTTAACCGTTCAAAAAATATTTGTAAGGGTATCAAAATTAAATATAAGGGCATAAGTGTCCAAGAAAATAGTGTAAATCAAGAAAAAAGACTTTATAGAATAAAACTATACATATATAGAACTAAATGGGTTAAAAAATTCCTTTATGAACTTCTTGAATTAAAACACTTCTACATGAAATTTATCAATAATTTTCCCAATCTCAAAATCTCTTTCCTTTTCCACTAAATCTTAAGACTTTAAATATATGAAAAAAAGTGACATAAAGAGAAGTTTGACTATTGTTTTAGCCCCTTTGCCTCTAAGAAACTAAAAAACAAAATTGGTTACGCATTTACTCTCACAAGCCTTCAAATTTGAAACGCATGTTTGGGCTCCATGCAGCTCAACACTTGTCTTAAGCCTCGTTTGGAGAGTGGCTGTTTTAGCCAAAAAGCCAAAAAGTTACTAAAAGTTGTCACACCACCTCTCTACTTTTCTGCACATCTTTTCGTAAAAAGTCAAAAAGTTACTAAAATAACCTGTTCCCAAACGAGGCCTAAGGTATCATGTGCCAACTACAAATTGTAATAAAATTCAACCAAAGAAATTGGAAAATTTTGACATTTTTGTTAAGTAATTTCGGAGTATTACTTAACATTAATTGTGTGATGTTTTAAATTAATTATGTAGTAGGAAATTTTATGAGTAATATATATTGATTCATTTTTGTTAGGTAGTTAAAAGACAAATAATAATATACTTAGGCTCTGTTTGGGAAATAACTTTTTAAGTATTATTATGAAGGACTTTTAACGTTTTATGAAAAAATGTGCAAAAAATAGAATAAATAGGAAAAAAATCTTTGACCTTATAGAGTAAATGAGAATGATTTTTTAACTTTTTTATATGAGTTAGAAAGGCCCGTGGCCTAGTCCACTAGGTTTTTAACTAGTCCGAGCCCGAACCTCAGATGAGGTGAGCAAGCCCGAAAGAGACTAGGCCTATAGGCCTTGGGTTTGAAGCTCGACTCAAACCGTTGAATTATGAGAGATGATCTATTGGGTCGTCGTCGAGCCGGTCTGTGAGCTCATAAAAATTTATGAAAAAATTGAAAAAAAAAATAACTTAATCTTGGCTTGACCTATTGTCCCGCCTATTGGCCCCACTTGAGAGTTTGTTTGAGCCAAACCAATTAGGTAAGACTCAAATTTAAGATTTTAACTCATGACCTAGCCTAGCCCGAGCCCTCCAAAGCAATTCCACTAAGCTTAGCCCACAAACAGGCTTGAGCTCTATTTTCACGGCCTGCCCAACTCGATACTTACATATGATTCTAATCAAAGCATTCTTGTTAACAAGATCTAAAATGAGCTCAATTTTATTTTATTTTTATTTATTTATTTTTTTTCTCTTCTTAATCATTTGTAAGGACTAATAGATATGTTAATAGAAACAAAAAATCCAAATATAAATGGGGACATACATACAAGTCCTAATAGGTGGATTTATTGCTCCACAGGTCGACTTATTACTCAATAGGTCTTATGATAATTAGTGGCATTTTTTATCGAACACCGATAAAAAAAAGTCACTAATTGTTAATTTTCAGTGACAGTTTAAAAAATTCATTACAAAAAAGTCACTAATTGTAAGTTTTAGTGACAATTTTTTTTTTAAAAAAAATCATAGAAAAACATCACTAATTGTCAATTTTTAGTGACAGGTTCAAAAAATTGTCACAAAAAGTCTTTTTAGTGACGATTCTGATAGGACCAACTTTTAGTAATGAATTGATAAGACTTAATAGGAATTAAGTCAAACTATTAAAACATGCTGGTAATTTACAGAATATAAATTGACATTTGATTGTTTGAGAAAATAAAATTTCAGTCTCGCTACATCCCCTAATTGAGGCCCCTCAATTCCACCTCAATGACGTTACTAAGACCCATGTCAAGCGGTTCCATACTCCTCTCTCTCTCTCTCTCTCTCTCTCTCTCTCTCTCCCATCTTTATCCCCCTCTAATTTTACATCATTGTGATAGAAATGGAGACAAAATTAAAGGAATGAATCATTTTTCATAAAATTTTAAACCAAATTCGTTAAGCTAGCAACATTCTTGAAAGGTTCATGATTTTGCAACGAAGCTAAAAAAAAAAAAAAAAAAAAAAATTATATTTGGATTATTGAATATTATTAAATTTGTAAAAGGGATCAAACAAGGGATGAAAATCATATTAATTTCATATCATTGTGATAGAAATGGAGACAAAATTAAAGGGATGATTCATTTTTCATAAAATTTTAAACCAAATTTGTTAAGCTAGCAACATTCTTGTAAGGTTCACGATTTTGAAACGAAGCTAAAAAAAAAATTATATCTGGATTATTGAATATTATTAAATTTGTAAAAGGGATGAAACAAGGGATGAAAATCATATTGGTGCGTACCACATTATTTTTGGTTTGTGTTAGAATTTTTTCAACACTAATCTAATTTATTTATTTTTTGTGTTAATACGTCGTGTTGTTTTAATTTTAAATTTGTATTTGATTTGTGTCGAGATAACGTATTATGTTAAAAAATTCTATTTTAAAAAAAATATTAAGAGTATTTGGTTCATAAAATCCAAATCTCAATTTTATTTGCCCAAAGGTCTAAATACCGAAATACTTTGTCCAAAAGGACAAGATTAGGCAAAATGACCAAAATAACCCTATATATCATCCATGGGCAAAAAATACACAATCACGCACAGTCTCTCTCTCTCTCTCTCTCTCTCTCTCTCTCTAGATTCTCTTTGATATCCACTCCTTCGGTGACACGCGACGAACTCTGTCATCATCGCAAGACGAAACCATCGTGTTCTACTTCTTGTCCTTGATGAAGGTCTAACTCCAATCTGAAGGCAATGCGTTTCAGAGCCATGACCTCGTGGCCAGTGTGGTGGTAGTAAGGTCCTTCTTCCTCCGATCTCCCTTCTCCGTTTCAAATTTTTTTTTTTTTTCCTAAAAAAAAAAAAAAAATTTGAGCTCAGATCCGTTGTGTCTCAAATATGTTCAAGGCTTGTTTAAGTTGACAAATCCAAAGAGTTAGGGTTAGGGTTTTTTTTTTTTTTTTCAGTTGATTGAATAGATTTTTTTTTTCCAATTTTTTCCCCTTATATGTTGTTATTATTATTGTTGTTGATGATGATAATGATAATGATGATGAGTAACAAATTAAAAACAATTTGATAGATAAGAAAAATCTATTTTTAACAGATAATAGGATTTGAAAAGATAATATGATAGATCTGTTCAACATTTGAACAAATATTAGCTTGGTGCAACAGATAATAAAATTTAAACAAATATTTGAACAGATAAGGGAAAAAATTGAACAAATTGTCAAAAAATTTGAACAAATAGACATAAATTTGAACAGATAGAGAAAAAAATTTAAACAAATATATATAAATTTGAATAGATAAAAAAAATTGAATAGATAGTCAAAAAAAAGTCAAATAGATAAAAAGAAGTCAACAGATAAATTAAGGGATAAAATTGGGAACAAAATGTCATTCAAAGGACTTCTCACCAAACTATTTCACAAAGAGTGAACCTCTCACCAATAAACAATAGGGCGCTCGGTCCATAAATCGAAATTTGAATTTGTTTGGCCAAAGGTCCAAGCACTGAAATACTTTGTCCATAAGGACAAGTTTAGATAAAATGACTAAAATATCCATATACATATATTCTATACTCAAACCAAACCCTAAACGCTAACCCGTCTCTCTCTCTCTCTCTCTCTTTTCCCCCCTTCCGTCTTCACTACCGACGATCCTCATTCTCCACTCCATCACCGCCACCTACTTCGCCCCTCATCAATCGTTGCCATCATCGTCCTCTAAGGAAACCTCTCCACGCTGCCCCAAACCCTAGCTATACTCTCTCATAACCTCTCTATCACCGTCGTCAGCAACTTCCGTTTCCATCACCGCTGTTAGTAGAGTCTTCATCCTCAAATTTGAGATCGCAATAGACGAACCCTTATCCTCTCTATTCTCTCTCTCTCTCTATCTCTCTCCTCTGCACTTCCCTCTTTTGTCTTCATCAATGCCGAAGAGTTCCTTTCTAGAGCTTCACAGCAAACTAGAAAGTCGACCTTGAATTCGATCTATATAGCACAAACATTCAGGATCACTCTACTTGATCTCCATCACTGACGTACAACACTCTTCCATCGGCATATTCGACTTCCCTGTCGAAAACATCAAATATGTTGACACCTTCATGAAATCATCGCCACCTCTCTTTCCATTCACTTCCGACACAGAACTGAAAGTTGGGACTTGAAGAAGTTGATTCCGAACCAGATAGAGTTTGGAGAGGTACTCTGGTAAAGTGTTTGTGTAATGCCTCAATGGATCTCACTAAGAATTCACTAGGCTATATTGTGGTCCTTACTTTTATACTTCAAGCAATGGTACATATGTTTTTTCATTTTACTTTGCTGCTTTGGTATTTTGGACATTAAGGCTAAGTAATTAATAAAATAAGTGAACTGCCGAATGGTAGATCAATATACGTATGTAAACATCGATCTCACACTATTCTTGATCTCATTTCTTCACATTTCTTTAATCTTTCTCTATCTTTTTTTTGTTGATTTTACTCGAATTTCTAGCTTAACTGTTACTGTATATTAGATCTGCTTGAACTTGTCCATTGTTGTTATTGTTAAGGATATTATAGGTCATTGGGATTTAGGTTAGATTGTTGGAGGATGAAGTGTTTGTGGTGCCTCTCTTGCTGTCTAGTTTAGGGAAAGATTTCTTGTGATTTGTACGTGGGAATTGGGTACGAGATGAGGAACAGAGTGTGAATTTTTTGTTTGAACAGATGGATCTGGAGAGAAGTCGAAATTCAACAAATAATGTTTGAATTTTTATTTGTACAAGTAAAAATTAGGGCAAGAATTTGATACATATAAAATTTCAATAGATAGAATCAAAATTTGAATAGAAAAGATCAAAAAATTGAACAGATAGGGAAAACATTTTTGGACAAATAATAAAAATTAACACATATTTGAACAGATAAGAGAAAATTTGAATAGATATAAATTTAAACAAATAAGAACAATGAGAAACCCATAGAATTTGAATAGATAAAGAGAGAAACTCATAAAATTTGAATATATAGGGGGGGAAATTGAATAGATAAGGAAAAAAATTCAACAGATAGTCAAAAAAATTTGAACAAATAGTAAAAAAAAATCTAACAGATAAAAAAAGTCAACATATAAATTAAGGCGTAAAATTGAAAACAAAATGTCCTTTAAAACAAATAAAAATGTTTCTCACCAAACTATTTCACAAATGGTGAATCTCTCACCAACAAAAAATATTCACTTGACCTAATGTCTTATATCCTCCTTAACTTAAACTTTTCAATAATTTTTTCTAAAAAATATCTACTTACCTAATATCTTATACATTCCTTAAATTAGACTTTTCAACAATTATCTCAAATATGAAATAAATGAAAACAAAAGTGGTTACACAATTACTCTCACAAGTCCTCAATTTGAAACGTATCTCACGGCTTCATGCATTTCAACACTTGTCATAGTGACGCCATGCGTCAGCTAGAAATTGCAATCAAATTCAATTGGAAAAGATTATAAATTGTGACGCCCCAAAATCCGAGACCGTCAAATAAGTATAATAATAATAATACAATACAAGCAAGCTAGATAGATAATCAAAATATCTTAATATACATATATAACTAGAGTTAATATCACATATAATTCGTTTGTGTTCCATTACAGGATTACAAAACATTACCAAATCAAAAGTCAAAAAAAAAAAAAAAAAAAAAAAAAAAACCAATTAGTCTAAGTCTTCAAATGAACCACGGCTCTAACACTTCATCTTGTTTGCCTTCGCAATAACCTTCACCATTGTAAACTGCTTCATCACTTAGCATGACATGCCATGAGCTTGGAATACTAGTAAAAACGCACACACCCTCCTACCTTCTATTAACCAATCAATCATATACAGAACAAATCGGGTAACACATAATACAATACTACAATAAGGTTCTCTGAATTAGTAGTTAGACTAAACATCTAGAATCCCCCCAAAGAGATTCTTCCTCCCAGCCACAAGGATTGGACACCGAACTATTCAAAACTCTCTCTTTTGCTGCTTTGCAGATCTCTTTTGCTGCTTTGCAGACCTTACCACCTATGCCCACACCAGTTATATACCGGGTAGGGATATCGGTGGACCTCAAAAGGGACCGCCAAATAAGTGGGCTCGCTTACATCCAAATCATGCCTAGGGCTTGCTTACACCCTGCACATACCATACCAAATTGTGCATAGGGTTCGCTTACATCTTGCACATACCATACCAAAGGGCTTGCTTACATCCTGAAACCATCGCAAAGAGTCTGAATACATTCATGCCATCCTAAGGGTTCGCTTAGACTGTTTGCGCAAGACTTAACTCATTTGGTATTAATTCCATCACAATTCATCTCATTCATATGTATATTATATAAATCATTCCGAAAAACTAGTGTGAACGTCACCCATTACCAACCCATTTTCATTTCCCGTTTATTAGATATTTTGATAAGCGAGTTAGTCATATTCGGTAATACAAACGAGCACGAGGCAAACATAAGAGAGGAAGTATAACTCATGACAATCATACATAAGTATGGTAAGGCAAGCAAACAACATTAGGAATGCTTTGAAATACTTAAAAACAAATAACCCAATACGGCACAATTTTCAACACTTTTCAAAACTGCAGAGTTAAAAAGAATGCTTTGGTAAAAATATTTCCAGGTCATAGTAGGGGCTGAAATTGCACAGAAATAATAAGCAACATGTCTATTTTCAGTTCCAATTTTCAGAATTCTAACAGCACATCCTGAAATTCATCTACAAGCTATGTTCGAAAACCTGTCCAAATTTGTCACATTTTGAGAAAACTAGCTTTCCTCTCAATCTACTAGATAATTTTCACCCAAATAAATTTTGTTGGAAAGAGGAGACAGAATTCTAAATTTTGACAGAAGAACCCAACATGAGATAATTTTTCTGAAATTTTATGAAATTGCAAGAATTGGACTATTTTCAAAGACTCAGGACCATATTGTTTTAAACAAAACATCCATGCCCTAAAAACATACAGTGAGGCACTAATAAAATTATCATAAGCTCTAAACACACCAAATATCCTATATTAAATTTAGATTTGATAAATAAATAAATTTGATATTTCTTTTTAAATAGAGAAGCTGCAGTAGTGCATATTTTGAACAAAATTGCAAGACAAAGTCACCAATTCATACCCACACTTGCATACACACCAAAAACCCTATTTACCATTAATATATAACACAAGAGAGCATACTCGACAATAGGATGAGATGGGTGAAATAATTGGAGAAGACGAGAGAGAGATGTGATTCTTACCTTAACACAAGAAAGCAACTTTTCTTCCTTTCTTCTTTCTTTTTTTTTTTTTTTTCCCGCTCTTCTTCTCCACTTCCCTCTAGTCACAATCTCCTTCTCTCACCCACTCTTTGGTTGCTGAAAATGTGAGTAAGGAATTGGGGAAAATGTCTCAATTTATAGACAATGAGTTTAGATTGAAAAGAAAATTTTACCCTATATCTTAATGACTAAGGAAAGTAGAAGACTAGTAAATATTTAGATATTTTTCTCAAGTCTTCTAGGTGGTTCCACACCCAATTTTCCCCAAAAAAATATTTATAAATGCCTATGTAAATATTCATGTTCAAATAAATAATAAATGAAAGAAAAATGATAAAATGTATGAATTAATTTAGAAACTAAAACGTAAAATAAATGAAAACCAAGTATTAAGGGTATTTCCAATTATAAAGTGGTGTTTTAGGATTTAATTATAATAATATACAGAAAAATTATTCTTTATTGGACCATTTTGCAGATTTTTATGAAACTAAGGGCTAAAATGTTATTAACCTAAGGCTCAGGGTTTCAAGTGTAATTACCAAAAGTTAGGGTCTTTACAATGTATACCCCACACACCGTATAATTAAAAAATATATATATATATATATAATTGCATATTTTCTAAGTTATAAATTGAAAAAATGAAAAGTTATAATCAAATACTACATGAGATATAACCAAAGATCTCATGAGTTACAATTAAAGAAGAAAATTGATTATAACTACAAAAAAAAAAAAAAAAAAACAAAATTCAGGGTATATATATAGTACATCTCTTGAAATGGTGTGTATATTAAAATTTCCCAATTCAATTCAAGAATAGCAAAATTTTGACGTTACTACATAGCAGAAAATTTTATCTTTATTGAATAATTAAAAATAAATAATAACATGCTTGGGCCCTGTTTGATAAATGATTTTTTTAGTAATTTGTTAGCTTGTGTAATGTTAGAAACTCACATTTGATACTTTTAAATATACCCATAATGATATGGTAAGAAAGTAAAGTCTCACATAAGTGTATAACAAATCAAAAGTTGAAACCCATCATTCCATGTTATTATAGGTACAATTGTGGAGCTTTTATTAAGAGTCTCAAACATTTCCATTTTAGCTTTTTGACTAAAATATGAGGTGAAAAAAATTACGCACTTTTAGAAAATTAAGTTTTTTGTTTTTCGTTTTTTTACTTTTAGTGAATTTTTTAAATATTTTATGTAATTTTTTTAAATTTTTTAAATACACCTATTATAGATACACTTAAAAAATAAAATATTTGTATAAAATAATTACCAAATAAAAAAAAAATGAACATTCACTGCATTTTCATATTATGTTGCATTCAATTAATTTTTTAAAATTTTTGTACAAATTATATATTTTTTAAGTATATATCTAGATTAAGTGGATCTAAAAAGTAAATAAAATTGTTAAAATATTTAAAAAAAACCAATAAAAAATAGAAAAATACAAATTGAAAACTCAAAAAAATATTTTTGAGAATTGCAAACCAAACAGAATATTATATTTGGGAATGACTCTTTGAATTATTACAAAAAAAAAAAAAAAATTGTAAAAAATAGAATGAATGAGAAGATATATTTGACTTTGTAGAATAAATGGAAATGATTTTTTTTTTTTTTTTTGGGTATGAGATAAAAATTTATTGCTAATTTATTTATTTTTTTAATGATTTTGTTAACTAAAATAGTTACTTGCCAAATGAGACTTATGTGTGTATGATAACTTCTTAAATTAGAGAGTCCCATATAAATGTTATTTATCCAAGTGAGGCTTGGTATAGAAGTTACTAGCGGATGGTACACGCGATGCGTGTGTAATTCAGATAAATAAGAATAAAAATAAATAATAAAAAAATTAGCATCATAATATGTATGTTGTTTAAATGGTTATAGTGTTCTTATTGAAACCTAATGATAATAATGTCTTAAGTTCAAACATTTCTGACACCTTTGTAACGTAATTTTTTATTTTAGGATAGAAAAATCTATCACGTGGCATGAGAAGGTTTAGACACCAAGTCCATCATGCACTTAATAATAGTACTAGCGGATAGCACAAGCAATGCATGTGCAATTCAGGGAAGTAAGAATAAAAACAAATAATTAAAAAAAATAGCATTCAGTATGTTTGGATTCAATTTTCTAGAAATTAAATTTTTTGTTTTTCATTTCTTTTTAGTGAATATTTTAAAATTTTTAAGCATTTTTTTTTTTACTTTTTTAGATGCACTTTACTTACATGTATCTAAAAAGTAAAATATTTGTAAAAAAAATATTTTAAAAAATGAATAAATACACAAGAATACAAAAAATGTATTGAATTCTCATGTTATTTTTTTCATTTTTGGTATTTTGTGAATTTTTTTAATGATTTTTTTCACAAATATTATACTTTTTAAGTGTATTTATTTTAGGTGTATCTAAATTTTTTTTAAAAAAAGTAAAAACAAAAAAAAATACATAAAATAAAAAATTTCAATTTTCTAAAAAGTGAATTCTGAAAATCTAAACCAAACAAACTGATTGCTATTCAAAACAAAAAATTAGACCTAATTTTTAAGCTCAGTTTACACATCATTGGATTTAAAAAATAGGTTTAGAAAATAGATTTGTATATAAATTTCCATAAAAAAAATTAGTATCATAATATATGTATTACTTAAATGGTAAGAATGATCTTAAACAAACCCAAGATTTTGGGTTTAAACTTTACTCACACCTAGATAGATAGATAGATAGATAGATAGAAGAAGATAATATAGATAGATAGATGGATAGATAAATATGATCAAGAAACATCATTTTGATTGGAAAGGCTCATGGCTGATTAGTTGGGTTTTACCTAGCCAAGCTTGAACCCTAGGGCTTCATTTGTTTTGGGGTGTAATAGATGGGAGGAGATTAGGATGGAGGTGTGGTTATTTAGTGTTGTGTTTATTTGTAGAGTTGGGAAAGGGATTAAAATAGAGGTGCGGATTAAGATGGAGGTTGAAAGGGGGATTGGAATGGAGGAGGTGAAGGTGGAGGTGGTATTAGAAAAATAGTGAGGGGATTAGAAATTTTTTTATTTTTTTTATTTTTTTACATATTGGGAATTTTTTTTTTAAACATTAATGTTTAATTTTTTATATTTTTTTATTTGTTTTATTATTTTATATAAAAATAATTTAACAATTCATACACTAACAACTATCATCAAAATAAACACAATTTTATTAAATCCCCTCACTATCAATCCTTTTACTAACAATCCTCTCACTATTAATCCCCTTACTATTAATTCTTTCCATTCTACCTCTAAAAACAAACGAGGCCTAAGAGTATAAAAATGACCTGTGGCCTGGGGTGGGCCTGACCTGTTTAGGCCCGAGCCCCTAGGCCTAGGCTTGGGCCATCATTTTGAAGCCCGGCCCATCGGCCTGCTTAAAGCCCACTCAAGGCCCGGCCCACCCGAAGCCCAATGTCTTTTTTAGTGAAAAATAATAAAATTTTGCTAGAAAAAATTTAAAAAAACAAAAAAAAAATAGTCAGGCCCGCCCAAGCCCAGGCCTAGGCCCACTAGGTCGGCCCACCGGCCCGAATACCCCTGAGCTTGGGTCTAGTCTTTTGGCCTGTGGACCGCTTGGCTCGGATTTTGGTGAGAGCTTGCGAGGCCCGACATGGGTCGGGTCGGGCCAGATTTACACCCCTACTGAACCCCCAGATGAGATGAATGAGTAAGACTAGGCCTAGTTTGGGCATTGGGTTTGAAGCTCGGGTCATCTGTTAGATCATGAGGGAGATTCTATTTACACTCAAAAAATTATTAAGTACTCCCAATTTCTAAGTATACATTATTTAATTATTTAAAATTTTATTTTACTCTCATTACACCTTATTATTTTTTCCAAATTACCCTCAAGGTAAACTCAAATAATAAATAATAAACAAACTAAAAACACTAAATTATTTCAAAAAGTTTTCAATACAGAAAATAATTCTCAAAATAAAAAACTTTTACATTATAAATTATCCACAAGAATGCTTATGAAAAAGTAAAAACCAAACTTATGAGTACATAAGAATCAGGCACTAACAAAAAATAATAGTTCTCAAATAATGTACTATTTAAATAACAAAATAAGAACAATTTCAATAATATGTTATTGTTAATCTAACTACTGTATCCTTTAATTTTTGTCAAAAAAATGATATAGAAAATAATTGATGGTACTTTATAAAAATTGTGAAACCTGTTTATATGAATACTTATGGGTTGTTTGAAAAAATTATTTTGATTATTACTCTCATCTATTATTTAATTTTGTTCAAACTTTCTTCTAAGGTTTAGGGTTTCAAAATAATAAAAAATAATGATGTTGATGATGATGGTAAGCTTTGGTAGGGTGGATTGGAGTTTTGGAGAGAGGAAGAAGAAGAAGAAGAAGAAGAAGAAGAAAAAGAATAAATAACTTTGATCTCTTGAGGAAAAAAATACAGAGATTTGAATAAGAATAACTAATTAGAATGTACCATGAGAAGAAAAAATATTATTTCAAGGTTTAATATGTGTTGTCTTTATTAGTAAATTCATATTAGGATATAATATAAATTTAAATTGGGTGTACTGAGACATATTTTGTGTTCAAATAGAATCCTCGATCATGAGAGGTGATTTGTTGAGCCACCCATTGGGCTAGACTATGAGCCCATAAAAAATTATGACAAAATAGGAAGAAATTAAAATAAACTAAAAAAAATGACTTAAATCTTAACCCAACCTATTGTCCAGCCTGCGAACTTATATGGGCCAAGCCCATTGAGCAAAACTTGGATTTAAGGTTTCCGCTCATGTCTCAACCTTGCCCGATCCCTTAAAAAAAAGTCCACTAAACTCACTGGTGTAGACACCCCATTTTTTATCGCCCTTGCGACTTGGGCACCATCATTTGCAACCCAATGATGAATGTATATGCTTGCCAAGTGCTCGAAAGTCCTCGGTGGAATGCCACAGCTCTGAGCCTCAAAATCGTACAAACCTTGTGCCTTGTTTTTGCACCAAAACCTCAACCTTTCAAACCTGAGAAACTTGGGACCTACAGGCCCATTTTTGTGGGCTGTCGGCCATTCCTTTTGGCTGTCGGCCACCCATGTGCCTTACCGACCAAGAATATGGCCTGCCAGCCAAAAGTGTGTTTTGCAGATATTTTTCTACCAACTGTGCCAGTTGTTAGCACAGATGTATGCACCTTCTTACATGTGTATGTATTGATATTTCTGAGGGAGTTGCATGGTTTTCTATATATAGAAGGCTTGTCCTTTCATTTTCAAGGTTGGAATTTTTAGAGCAAAAATTCTCTCTCTCTCTCTCTCTCTCTCTCTCTCTACAATTCTCTCTCTCTCTCTTGAAATTTCTTAGCTTTTTGCAAACTTTTGCCTATACACGTTTACCCAAATCTCTCCATCTTTGAGCTGAGGTAGCTTTGAGCCTAGTTTGAGCTCTTGAGGGTGTGTTTGTCTTGATTTTTTGCCTAAAATTGGTTCTCCTCTTCAAGAGGTATAAAGCTTTCCTTCTCTTCTTGCTTTATTTACTCTTTTTTCTACTGTTTTCCCACTTTTTTGGGCTGTATAAACTCTGTATTTTGGGGCTAAAACTTATGGTTTAAGGCCAATAAAGGTTGAGGGGTGGTTCACCCTTCTTTACATTTTGCTTTCAAGGCCTTTACCTTTGTATTTCCCATCTTTACACCATCTCTTTTTGAGCTTTTAAACACTAATTTTCAGAGTTATTTCCGTGGCTAAAATGTTGTTTTGAAGTCCCAAATTGGAGGGGGTAGCCTCCCCTTCTTGTGTTTGTTCACTACCCTAGCATGCTTCATGTTTTAGCTTATTATTCTAGCTTTTGTTAGCTTAATTCCAGCATGTTTTAGGACTTATTTAGCACTGTTTTAGGACTGTTTTTAAGTGTTCGTTGCATTTGAGCCTTGTATTGCATGCTTGTAGTGCAATTGTCCTTATAGTTTTGGTGGTTTAGGCCTTAGCCACCGTCTTATTTGAGTTGATAGTGTTCATTTATCGCTTTACATACTTGTAATCACCTTTAATCACATCTGCAACCTCCCACATTTCTTGGCTTTTTCTTTGCTTTGAGAGTTGTTTAAAACTTATTGTTCTTTTAAGCTTGAGATTGAGGTTGTCATGCTTAATGCTTTAATCCCTTTTAGGAGTTCATTATCAACGGTATGACATCTCTCTCATGCCTTAAGTCAACTCTTGATTCGACACTTCTCTCCTTTAGAGAACTTAAACTCAATTTTGGACTTAATTGATTAAAGAATTGAAAGGTAACTAAAATGGAGTAATGAAATTGGTGACTAAAAAGGCAAGATAATAATTTGGTTTGGGTTCAATTGGACGTTAATTGAATCCTTGAATCTTGAGTTGTTTCATACTCATGAGTGATGTAAACGGTTCAAGATTTATTGTCAACTACTTCTCTTGATCATTTATGATACGGAGGTGGTTTTGAGAGTCTTGTTTTGTTGCATTCATTGAACTTGCACCCTTTAATTCATAAGCTATCATGCAATGAAATTGCATCCGTTGATGGTTTGTGAATCAAATTTTGCCACTCCTTTGAGCTGTTTAATGATAAGGAGAGGTAAGTTGTGCAAACAAACCCTTGAGAATATCATGTTCCTGCTCTATTTGTTCTCTGTTGCAGCAGGAGAATCCGGTCATCAGTGGCCTGCAGGCCACCATTAGTGGACGGCAGGCCATCACTTCTAGCCTGTTGGCCACCTATACAAAATCCAGCAGTGTACTTTTGAAGCAGAACAGAGTTGGTTTTGAGGTGGAAATTAGTGCAAGTGTTCTCTTATGCAATAGAGGCATTTGGCAGCAGAAACAGTGGCTTTTTCGGGTGGAAAGTCCACGCATGCATGAGCATTCCCCGTTTCCCGATGAAGAGTGACTAGAGTAATTAACTAATTATTTTATTCAATTTTGTAATAATTAGTTAAGTATTTTAGCTAAATTATTCATTTGGGTTCGTAATAGTTAATTAATTAGCTTAGCTTTAAATTAGTTAGCTAGTTTATTCATTCGAACCCTCTTGTGTGAGGGCACAATGTTGTAATAATGTGTATGTCTTCTAACCCCACGTCTTTCTCCCTTTTATTTACTAGCTTATGATGGTTAGTTTAGGGCATCATGTTTTTGTTTAGCATCTCTTATGCCTTGCATCCACTTATATTGCATGCATTGGGCTCGACACATCATTCTAACTTGCATTGTCGTTTAAATACTTCTTTGAAAAAGGTGTTTAGACCACATGTTATCAAATTAATTCATATGCCATATTAATAGCCGAGCTTAGTAATTGCATATCGCATGTGTTGCATTAGTCATGTTGCATTAGTTAGGAGCATGCATATTTTCTAACTCTTTCGTTTGTTTTGGCTTACCTCGGAGTACTAGGTGAGTATTTAGTGCTTTAGCATATTGCACAAATGTGATTGTTGCCATATCTAGCATACCTGGCATGAGGCTAATTGCTTAAATGATGAATTTCTTGAATGCCTGTGGATGAAGGCTAATTGCTTGAATTGGAATAATTTGAGTAATGTTCATATGCGATCACTTTTTCAAGTGGTACATATTCGAAATAATTTTCAAAAACAAACATGAATCAAGTGTTCTAAGTTTTACAAATTAGTCTATACTTGTGTGTATGCACATCACATAGTAATGCTAGCCTAAATAACCGGAACAAGAGCATATAATGTACATAAGATTCATATCATGATTAGTAGAGGTCGATCATTGATTAGGCGAGCCGGAGTGCTTAATTCATGACCTTCCCCTCTCGTACCTAAGTTCTTGAGTCGAGACAATCTTGGTGATGACGAACACGTGGCCTTTGGCACGAGTCATGGGTTTCCTAAATTTTCAAAAAACATTTAGGTGGCGACTCTGTATCTGGCAAAATAGTCTATTTTTGGCATTTTGATTCAAAATCGATTTTCCAAAAGATTTGTCGGATTTGGACTCTTTGGTGTTTATTTATTTCACATTGCACTTGTGAGATCAGATTCAGAACCGCGGAAGTTCGATACTGTAGGGTTTATTCGTTTTCCGAAAGGGGGCACAAAAAGTCGAGCTACAGTTTCTGGCAACTTTGTTGGGGATTTAGAGAACTTGACTGGAAATTCATGATGTGGAATTTTATCTACACTTATATGTTCTTTGCATTGGTGCGTTTAAGTCACTGTGTTTGCCATCTGCTATTCTTAGACGGTTTACTGGAGGCTTGCCCAAAAGTTTGCCAAAAGGCTGACCAGTCGTAGGCTCTGCCATGTTGGGAACATAACCCTTGGATCTGGACTACCGATGTACCGCTAGATCTTCCTTTCACTTCTCGATGATAGGTGTGAGAGGTATATTAGGTAGTCTTGCTAAGGTACCCTTTTTGGCCATTCGACCTAGTTACATATAGTAAAGCTATAGAGACTATTCCAAACTAGGGTAGGATGCTGAACCTTGTGCAGGATTGCGTGAAACTGCTTGTTTGTAATAGATTACCCTAGTTCCTGACGAAATTAGGACACGGTAACCCTACCCCCTCATAAGGGTGTTTTGGTTCTCTTTACCTGGTATATGCTTTGCAATAAAACTATACAGGGGTGTTTTATATCAGTGGTACAGTTCGTATCTATTTTGGGGCAGCATTTAGTGTAGAGTACAGTTACTTAACTGTGATCATATATGTTCTAATGAAATTGGGCTGAGGTGTTGTCTGTTTTCTCTTTTGCTAGGTAGTCCTGGAACCATAGCTTCAGAAGGCTCCAATATCTCTCGGGTACTCTGGACTCGTGTTGATAGACTTTATAAGGTTGGGGACCTAGTTCAAGGGCAACCAGTGTTTGTTTCGCTACCACCAGTTACAAGGTGAAGGAGGATTAGACAGAATTCACCAGTCCAGTTCCTACAACAGTCACCCCTCAGCTCACCTGTGTCTAGTCTGGTTTAAGAACAGTCATCTACTTCTAGCCCAACACGAGATCAATCACCTATTCCAATGGCACAGTATCCCCCAGCCAGTATGGATGAACTGATACACCATCTACAACAGACAATTGAGACACTACAGCATGACGCGGTCCGTCAAACTAAGGTTACGGCCCGTCAGGTTGAGGTTATAACCAAGCTACAGCAACAACAACCGCAACCGCAGCCAGACGTGGTCTCTACATCCCGTGTACCCACCACAGCTAACCCGAAGCCACTGCTAATACTGCCAATGTTCAAGAAAATCGGGGCAATCCAATAGAACTTATCCAGGCACAAGCCACCAGAGACCCAGTTTATCAGACCGAGGCATCATTTGAGTTCGAAGTTGATCCAACGGCGCTTAAAGTCACTAAACTGGAAAAACTATTCAAAAGAGCACAAGAGGTTAACTACATCCCAGACATAGATGATGGGTATACCGAATCAACAGTTACCTTACCAGAGCAGTTTAAAATGTCGTATATTAACCATTTTGATGGCTCCGAAGACCCAATGGTACACCTACGGCTGTTTTCAGATATTCTGCGACCAATGGGTTTGACCCAAGTGCAGAAGTTGTCATTATTCAGCCGAACCATGTCTGGAATAGCTCCCACCTGGTATGCGAAATTGGAGGACCCCGTGAAACAGAACTGGCAAGAGTTAGTCGAATCCTTCATTACGCAATATTCCTACGACACGAAGATTAAGGTCACAACTCGTGATCTTGAGGTAACGCGTCAAGAGCCAAAGGAGGGTTTCTTTGAGTTTGTGACTAGATAGAGGGCCAAAGCCTCGATGATGACCATGAGACCTTTTGAAAAGGATTAGATAAGAATGATTGTTCGGAATCTACATGTCAAGTTGTTGCAGAAGATGATTGTTCTACCTCTATTTACCTTTACAGGGCTTCATGAAATAAGGGTTCAAATCAAGGATGCCATCAGACAAGGGATCATTGTGGAAGCTAATGAGCCTTTGAAGAAGAATGTTGTTCGCAGTTCCAATGTTATTACCAGTGTTAGCACAACTGTGAAATGCTCAGAAGTAAACACTGTCACCACTCCAATCAATAGCCAAAAACCAACCGCTTCAACTTGGCCCCAATCCTGAAATTTCCATCCTCTTTACATGAGTCTCTTTCAAGCCTTGAAAATGCTGCTAAAAAAAAGATACCTAGAGCTCCTAGAACCCCGACCCCTCCCAAATCCTCTTCCACCAAGATATGACCCCACTAAATACTATGCCTATCATCAGTAGCACAGTCATGATACAAACCCTTGCATCCGCCTCCGTCATAAGATTCAAGATCTTATTGACGAAGAGATCATTGTTCCACCAAAAAAACCTCAGGCCACCACTAACCCATTATCTTCACACCTCAACCTAATCCATACACTACCATCCACCTAGAACCCCAACATATATATCACCCCAGGCCATTTAACTAAGTCTAAGGTGTTTATTCCAGAAAGCACAAACTTGTGCATGATGGATGCACTTGAACCCAAATCATCTCAAACTCATGAACCCAGTACTTCTGAGCTAATGAGCATGATTGAAGATCTTCAGAGAACTGTGGTAGATTTAGCCTTTGGGATTTTGGCTCCATCATCGACCATATCACATGCCAGAAATTTCACTCCAAAAGGCTCCTTAATCTTGGGGTGAGCTGCAATTGAAAATGGCTAACTAGAAGCTATCTCAAGTCTGGGTGATGACATGTCGACAACAATTGGGCTCTACTCCGATATAGCGACCCAATCCCTTGGCAAAGTGGAGGCGAGGGGCAAGAACAAGGCCAGGGCAAGTATTGATCCTTTTGAACAGCTTCGATGGGCTATTAAGGCTTTGAAGGTCAAAGGGCTGAACAAACAGCAAGTGCTTGCAGTTGTTGCAAAGACTATGGATGACACTTTTGTCGCTCAGGTTGGGAGTATTTTGAATCTAGGGATTAACCATGAAAAGGGCTGTTTTACCAGAAACACCCCTTTCAACTCCAATCCTATACCCATAACAGGTCATCAAACCCAGTTAACACCTGCCAACCCCTCTGTTAACCCTGGCAGGACTGGAAACCGCACCTTCAATCCCCTTTACATGACCTTGTCCAAAGCTCTCCAAATCCTCATAGGACAATGCCATCTCAAACCCCTTGACCCTCAACCTCTCCCTAATCCCCTTCCAGCCAGGCATAATGCTGCCAAGTACAGTGCCTTCTATCAACAAACTGGCCATGACACTGACGGTTATTTCCGTCTTCGCCATAAAGTTCAAGATCTGATTGACAATAAGGTCATCACTCCACTGGGTCCTACAAAGTCTATCAGTGTTGGATCGATGAACTTGGGAGATAATGTGACTACGTGATCGAGGATGAACCACCTGTTGATGGCACTCATTTTACTCCAGATGTGGTGGATGGCACGCATTGTTTTAGTACTTTGAAAATGTTGTTTATTGTACTTTCAGATTTGGGTATTAATTTAGTCTTGTTGTATTGTATTGAGTCAGTCTTGTTGTGTCGAAGGTTGGCGATTTCGAGGATCTTAACTTGGACATCACTTCCCTTTTTGTTTTTGTTTGTCTTTTCACTATTTCTTTTGCGTCTGTTTCTACCTTTGAGCCAGTTGAGCCAGAAGATTTGAATGAAACGACAGTAATTTTCACCTACTTTTTTTGTGCCTTTAAGTCATTGCATTGACCAAAGTTTTTCAAAACTTTTCTCACAATGTGATGAAAACAAAGAAAGAGGAATTCCTCAAATTAAAAAAAAAATAGTAATGACAATAAGATTCATTTCTCACAATAAGATTCATTAAAAAAAAAAAGAGGAATTTTCTCACAATAAGATTCATTTCAACAAATTAAAAAAAAATCCATTTAAAGCAAAAACTTTCGGCCAATTTAAGGTTTACTTGAAACAGAAAAAACAGTAGAAAGATACACATTTTACATTTCAATTGTTAATAAATCAAGTAATGACAAAATGGAGGGAAAATAATTTCCCAATATGGCAGATTCCACAAAAAGCTTACTTAATTGAAAAGGATAAAATCCATTTCAACAAATTTAACCAAAAAAAATCCATTTAAAGTAAAACTTTTGCCCAATTCAAGGTTTACATGAAACAGAAAAACCCGTCAAAAGATACACTGTTACGTTTCAACCGTTAATAAATCAAGTAACAAAATGGAGGGCAAATAATTTCCCAATACGGCGGATTCCAATTCAAAAGGTTTATGTTCCATTTCAACCAAAAAAAGAAAAAAAATCCACTTAAATTAAAAACTTTCACCCAATTCAAAGCTTGAAATGCCATCAGAATGAAAAATCCTGAAAAAAAACAAGAGTTAATCAATTACTAGATAGAGATTCAATTAAAACCAACTAAATTTTCCAAATAGATTCTGATTAATCAATTGAATTTCCTTATAAAAGTCCGATTTTATAGCAATTTCAAACACATTCCGATTTTATTGGATGTGAGTGTGAACTCTCGCAATCATTGATACAAATCAACAAAACAGATATCAATGAAATCAAATTCGATCATTAGCAAATCAATTCAGATATCAATAATCGAAGATCAAGATACTAAGCTACTTACCGATCACAAATATAGCAATTGAGAATCTTAAAGAGACCCAATAGATGAATTTGAACTGCAATTATATCATCAAAAACAGAAATTTATATACGTGAGTGTGTATATATATAGAAAGGCATGTATGTAATTGTGTAGTAGAGAGAGAGAGAGAGACAGAGAATCAGAGCTGTTGTACCTCAATCTACCCCATTTTGGACAAATATTATTCACAATTGCTTCTGTGTGCTCTGTTTTTCCTCGACTATGGTAGGGTTTAACTCTTGCTATTTATAGGCACCAAAAAAAGAAAAAAAAATTAATTTTAAAAAATATAAAATAAAATAAAATTATGGTAAGTACTTTTTGCGTTCTATTTTTCACTTTTTCACATTGATGACATATT
The DNA here is from genome assembly GCA_025200525.1 of Camellia lanceoleosa. Classification (NCBI taxonomy): domain Eukaryota; kingdom Viridiplantae; phylum Streptophyta; class Magnoliopsida; order Ericales; family Theaceae; genus Camellia; species Camellia lanceoleosa. The sequence continues at coordinate 24,998,056 of CM045772.1, read as the reverse complement.
TTTGCAATCTTTCTTTCTATATTTGTTATCCCATTTTTTTTTATTCAACTGTAACCGACTCTTTAAAATAAGTATGTTGATTATTGTAATCAATTTTGTTTTATTTTACTTGTTTTAGCAAGTTAGTTACTATAATAGTTATTTTACTAAAATTGTTTTATATTATGTTGGGTATGTGGATTTATTAGGAATTTAGAAAGTGAAAAGGAAAAAATATAACAAATATAATTATATTTCATTCACATTTTCTACTTCTATTTCCACATCTCTGACCAAATCTATAAACCAAATATAGAGTTAGGCAAGCTACGTTTGGAGAGTTTTTGGAAACTTTGTAAATAATTTGTGTGAATAGATAAGTATAATTAAAAGTAGAGTTAGAACATATAAATAAAATGGTTAGCAATAAATTGTCTATCTTTTTTATACTTTAGGTGATGAAAAATAAAGAGTACTTAAGATTGTAAATGAATTAAGCTAAGTTGAGTAGTGCGATGTTGTATTCAACTCAGTTCGTGGATTAATTGATTTCAAATTCAAACTCAAACTTTGGCATCGTTTGGTAAATTTATTTAAAATTATATATTAAAAATTAAATATTGAATTTTTAATTTTAAAAGTTATTTAGTATTTATTGAAATTTAAAATGTTGATTTTAATCAAATTGTATTGATATATAAAATATATATATATATAATTTTAATATTTTCTTTAAGAATAATGTACAGGATCCTCTTTTTAGGACCCCCTTTGGACCCCCTCTTGATTTGATTGGTCACCTTTTTCTTCTTTTCTCTTTTTTTTTTCTTTTCCCTCCAATCACCACCCGCCACGTGTCAAAGGGGGGTAGTGGGGGTGGTGATTTGAGGGGGTGCCAATCACCACTGTTTCTTTAAATTTTATTTTACACTTTTTATGTTTGTGGTCACGTTCTAATAGTCATAAAATGATTTCGTTGATACATTTGAGTAATTAAATGAGCAATTAAACGTGTCACAATTAGTGAACTAGATTTATTCTCATAATGTATATTTTCCAAGTGCAGTGAAGTGTAGGTGGCAGTAGAACGACGATAATTATTTAATGATAAGATAATGGTGGTGACGTATGGCGATTGTAGTGCTAAAATAGCAATGATGATAGTACAGTAGCCATTTGCAACCTCTTCCTCTTCTCATCTCCTTACCCCCAGCTACTTCCATGTCTCCCACTACCACCGCCTTTCCTATATCTTATTTTTCTCCTCTTTTTTTCCTTGATGACCTCTAGACTTCTCTTTTCCAATGCCCCACCAATTTTCTCTTGCGAGGAAAAAGTAAGACGATGATAAATTTTGTTCTCCTACCTCGTTCTATCTCATTTTGTCTTGATTATATAGAAAATGTTTATATATATAATACATATAATTTAGTTTTTCAATATAATAAGATTAAAATATTAAAATATTACGCTTAACATTCATTTTAACTCTTTTATTTTTCATCTTACATATTTTAACTTTCACTAATCATAAGGGAAAATATATTTTTATAAAAAATATGTACATACCTTACCACTAGAATGACGTGGCAATAGTGCTTATACAATTAACAATCAACTTAATGGGTTGTTTACTTTAAAGTTATATGGCCACCATACTCTCACATCATAACTTTAATTTTAAATCATTAATCGTAATAAATCACTTATTTATCTCTAATTTTATTAATATTTTCTTTTTTTTAATTTCAAAATTAGTTTACTCCCGTTTTGTTCTGTATCTATCCGATTGTCATCTCTATCCCCCATTTGCATTCCTCTCTCTCTCTCTCTCTCTCTCTCTCTATGTGCAAGTGACACCCTAGTTCTTCCTTTACAACCCACGTACCACACTTTACAATCGCTACCTATCTCCTCTAACCATCTACAAAGTCCAAAATTTCAACAAAAAAAAAAAAAAGAAATTGAAAAAGATAGAAGAAGAGATATGGAATGAGAGGGAAAGACAAAAAAGATATAAATGTAGAGATAAGAAGGGCTAAGGATGATAATTAATTTGGGATTTGGAGTTTAAATTTGGGGTAATAACTAATAATTTTTTAATAAAATGTAATAAAAGCATTAATGTCACGAAATAAAATAGAGATGTAATAAATTTCAAAATCTCTGTACTTTTCCACTAAATCTGAGATGTAATAGAATCTCAAAATCTCTTTCCTTTTCCACTAAATCTTCAGACTTTAAATATATGAAAAAAAGTGACATAAAAAGAAGTTTGACTATTGTTTCAACCCCTTGGCCTCTAAGAAACTAAAAAACAAAATTGGTTACGCAATTACTCTCACATGCCTTCAAATTTTAAACGTATTTTTGGGCTCCGTGCAGCTCAACACTTGTCTTAGTGAGGTATCATGTGCCAACTACAAATTGCAATAAAACTCAACCAGAGAAATTGGAAAATTTTGAAATTTTTGTTAAGTAATTTCGGAGTATTACTTAATATTAATTGTGCGATGTTTTAAATTAATTATGTAGTAGGAAATTTTATGAGTAAGATATGTTGATTCATTTTTGTTAGGTAGTTAAAAGACAAATAATAATATACTTAGGCTCTGTTTGATAAATAACTTTTTAAGTATTATTATGAAGGAGTTTTAACGTTTTATGAAAAAATGTGTAAAAAATAGAATAAATAGGAAAAAAAATCTTTGACCTTATAGAGTAAATGAGAATGATTTTTTGACTTTTTTATATGAGTTAGAAAGACCCGTGGCTTGGTCCACTAGGTTTTTACCTTGTCCGAGCCCGAACCTCGGATGAGGTGAGCAGGCCCGAGTGAGACTAGGCCTATAGGCCTTGGGTTTGAAGCTCGACTCAAACCGTTAGATTATGAGAGATGATTTGTTAGGTCGTCGTCGGGCCGGTCTGTGAGCTCATAAAAATTTATGAAAAAATTAAAAAAAAAATTACTTAATCTTGGCTCGACCTATTGTCCTGCCCATTGGCCCCACTTGAGAGTTCGTTTGAGCCAAACCAATTAGGTAAACCTCGAATTTAAGATTTTAACTCATGGCCTAGCCTAGCCTGAGCCCTCCAAAGCAAGTCCACTAAGCTTAGCCCACAAACAGGCTTGAGCTCTATTTTCACGGCCTGCCCAACTCGATACTTACATATGATTCTAATCAAAGCATTCTTGTTAACAACATCTAAAATGAGCTCAATTTTTTTTTTTTTTTTTCTTTTTTTTTCTCTTCTTACTCATTTGTAAGGATTAATAGATATGTTAATAGAAACAAAAAATCCAAATATAAATGGGGACATACGTACAAGTCCTAATAGGTGGATTTATTGCTCCACAGGTCGACTTATTACTCAATAGGTCTTGTGATAATTAGTGGCGTTTTTTATTGAACACCGATAAAAAACATTACTAATTGATAATTTTCAATGACAATTTAAAAAATTCATCACAAAAAAGTCACTAATTGTAAGTTTTAGTGACAATTTTTTTTAAAAAAAAAATCATAGAAAAAATCACTAATTGTCAATTTTTAGTGACAGGTTCAAAAAATTGTCACAAAAAGACTTTTTAGTGACGATTCTGATAGGACCAACTTTTAGTAACGAATTGATAAGACTTAATAGGAATTAAGTCAAACTATTAAAACATCTTTGGTAATTTCTGAGTATAAATTGACATTTGATTGTTTGAGAAAATAAAATTTCAATCTCGCTACATCCCCTAATTGAGGCCCCTCAATTCCACCTCAATGACGTTACTAAGACCATGTGAAGCGGTTCCATACTCCTCTCTCTCTCTCTCTCTCTCTCTCTCTCTCTCTCTCTCTCATCTTTATCCCCCTCTAATTTTACGTCATTGTGATAGAAATAGAGACAAAATTAAAGGAATGAATCATTTTTCATAAAATTTTAAACCAAATTCGTTAAGCTAGCAACATTCTTGAAAGGTTCACGATTTTGCAACGAAGCCAAAAAAAAAAAAATTATATTTTGATTATTGAATATTATTAAATTTGTAAAAGGGATCGAACAAGGGATGAAAATCATATTAATTTCATATCATTGTGATAGAAATGGAGACAAAATTAAAGGGATGATTCATTTTTCATAAAATTTTAACCAAATTTGTTAAGCTAGCAACATTCTTGTAAGGTTCACGATTTTGAAACGGTTAAAAAAAAAAATTATATCTGGATTATTGAATATTATTAAATTTGTAAAAGGCATCAAACAAGGGATGAAAATCATATTGGTGCGTACCACATTATTTTTGGTTTGTGTTAGAATTTTTTCAACACTAATTTAATTTATTTATTTTTTGTGTTAATATGTCGTGTTGTTTTAATTTTAAATTTGTATTTGATTTGTGTCGAGAAAACGTATTATGTTAAAAAAATATATTTTTAAAAAATATTAAGGGCATTTGGTTCATAAATCCAAATCTCAATTTTATTTGCCCAAAGGTCTAAATGCCGAAATACTTTGTCCAAAAGGACAAGATTAGGCAAAATGACCAAAATAACCCTATATATCATCCATGGGCAAAAAATACACAATCACGCACCGTCACTCTCTCTCTCTGTCTAGATTCTCTTCGATAACCACTCCTTCGGTGGCACACGACGAACTCCGTCGTCATCGCAAGACGAAACCATCATGTTCTACTTCTTATCCTTGATAAAGGTCCAACTCCAATCTGAAGGCAATGTGTTTCAGAGCCATGACCTTGTGGCCAGTGCGGTGGTAGTAAGGTCCTTTCTCTTCCGATCTGCCTTCTTCGTCTCAATTTTTTTTTTTCCTAAAAAAAAAAATTGAGCTCAGATCCGTTGAGTCTCAAATATGTTCAAGGCCTGTTTAAGTTGACAAATCCAAAGAGTTAGGGTTAGGGTTTTTTTTTTTTTTTTTTTTTTTTTTTTTTTTTTTTTCAAGTTGAGTGAATAGATTTTTTTTTCCAATTTTTTCCCTTTATATGTTGTTATTATTATTATTGTTGTTGATGATGATGATGATAATGATAATGAGTAACAAATTAAAAAAAAAAATTGATAGATAAGAAAAATCTATTTTTAACAGATAATAGGATTTGAAAAGATAATATGATAGATCTATTCAACATTTGAACAAATATTAGCTCGGTGCAACAGATAATAAAATTTGGACAAATATTTGAACAGATAAGGGAAAAAATTGAACAGATTGTCAAAAAATTTGAACAAATAGACATAAATTTGAACAAATAGAGAAAAAAATTTAAACAAACATATATAAATTTGAATAGATAAAAAAAAAATTGAATAGATAGTAAAAAAAAAGGTCAAATAGATAAAAAGAAGTCAACAGATAAATTAAGAGATAAAATTGGGAACAAAATGTCATTCAAAGGACTTCTCACCAAACTATTTCACAAATAGTGAACCTCTCACCAATAAACAATAGGGCACTCGGTCTATAAATCGAAATTTGAATTTGTTTGGCCAAAGGTCCAAGCACTGAAATACTTTGTTCATAAGGACAAGTTTAGATAAAATGACCAAAATATCCATATACATATATTCTATACTCAAACCAAACCCTAAACGCTAACCCGTCTCTCGCTCTCTCTTCCCCCCCTTCTGTTTTCACTGCCGACGATCCTCATCCTTCGCTCCATCACCGCCGCCTACTTCGCTCTCATTAATCGTTGCAATTATCGTCCTCTAAGGAAACCTCTCCACGCTGCCCCAAACCCTAGTCATACTCTCATATAACCTCTCTATCACCGTCGTCAGCAACTTCCGCTTCCATCGCCGCTGTCAGTAGAGTCTTCATCCTCAAATTTGAGATCGCAACAGGCGAACCCTTATTCCCTATATTCTCTCTCTCTGCTCTGCACTTCCCTCTCTCGTCTTCATCAATGCCGAAGAGTTCCTTTCTAGAGCTTTACGGCAAACTTGAAAGTCGACCTTGAATTCGATCTATATAGCACAAACATTCAGGATCACTCTACTTGATCTCCATTACTAACGTACAACACTCCTCCATCGGCATGTTCGACTTCCTCGTCGAAAACGTCAAATATGTTGACACCTTCATGAAATCATCGCCACATCTCTTTTCATTCACCTCCAACACAGAACTGAAAATTGGGACTTGAAGAAGTTGATTCCAAACCAAATAGAGTTTGGAGAGGTACTCCGATAAAGTGTTTGTGTAATGCCTCAATAGATCTCACTAAGAATTCACTAGGCTATATTATGGTCCTTACTTTTGTACTTCAAGAAATAGCACATATGTTTTTGCATTTTACTTTACTGTTTTGGTATTTTGGACATTAAGGCTAAGTAATTAATAAAATAAGTGAAATGCCAAATGGTAGATCAATATACGTATGTAAATATCGATCTCACACTATTCTTGATCTCATTTCTTCACATTTCTTTAATCTTTCTCTATCTTTTTTTTGTTGATTTTACTCGAATTTCTAGCTTAACTGTTATTGTATACTAGATCTGCTTGAACTTGTCCATTGTTGTTATTGTTAAGGATATTATAGGTCATTGGGATTTAGGTTAGATTGTTGGAAGATGAAGTGTTTGTGGTGCCTCTCTTGCTGTCTGGTTTAGGGAAAGATTTCTTGTGATTTGTATGTGAGAATTGGGTACGAGATGAAGAATAGTGCGTGTGAATTTTTTGTTTGAACAAATGGATCTGGAGAGAAGTCGAAATTCAACAAATAATGTTTGAATTTTTGTTTGTACAGATAAAAATTAGGGCAAGAATTTCATGTAGATAAAATTTCAATACATAGAATCAAAATTTGAATAGAAAAGATCAAAAAATTATATAGATAGGGAAAACATTTTTGGACAAATAATAAAAATTAACACATATTTGAACAAATAAGGGGAAAATTGAATAGATATAAATTTAAACAAATAAGAACAATGAGAAACCCATAGAATTTGAATAGATAAAGAGAGAAACTCATAAAATTTGAATATATAGGGGGGAAAATTGAACAGATAAGGAAAAAAAATTCAATAGGTAGTCCAAAAAAATTGAACAAATAGTCAAAAAAAATCTAACAGATAAAAAAAGTCAACATATAAATTAAGGCGTAAAATTGAAAACAAAATGTCCTTTAAAACAAATAAAAAGGTTTCTCACCAAACTATTTCACAAATGGTGAATCTCTCACCAACAAAAAATATTCACTTGACTTAATGTCTTATACCCTCCTTAACTTAAACTTTTCAATAATTTTTTCTAAAAAATATCTACTGACCTAATATCTTATACATTCCTTCAATTAGACTTTTCAACAATTATCTCAAATATGAAATAAATGAAAACAAAAGTGGTTACACAATTACTCTCACAAGCCCTCAATTTGAAACGTATCTCACGGCTTCGTGCACCTCAACACTTGTCATAGTGACGCCATGCGTCAACTAGAAATTGCAATCAAATTCAATTGGGAAAGATTATGAATTGTGACGCCCCAAAATCCGAGACTGTCAAATAAGTATAGTAATAATCATACAATACAAACAAGATAGATAGATAATCAAAACATCTTAATATATATATATATATATATAACTTAAGTTAATATCACAGATAATTCGTTTGTGTTCCATTACAGGATTACAAAACATTGCCAAATCAAAAGTCAAAAAAAAAAAAAAAAAAAAACCACCAATTAGTCTAAGTCTTTAAATGAACCACGGCTCTAACACTTCATCTTGTTTGCCTTCGCAATAACCTTCACCATTGTAAACTGCTTCATCACCTGGTATGACATGCCATGAGCTTGGAATACCAGTAAAAACGCACATACCCTCCTACCTTCTATCAACCAATCAATCATATACAGAACAAATCGGGTAACACATAATACAATACTACAATAAGGTTCTCTGAATTAGTAGTTAGACTAAATATCTAGAATCCCCCCAAAGAGATTCTTCCTCCTAACTACAAGGATTGGACACCGAACTATTCAGAACTCTCTCTTTTGCTGCTTTGCAGACCTTACCACCTATGCCCACACCGGTTATATACCGGGTAGGGATATCGATGGACCTCAAAAGGGACGGCCAAACAAGTGGGCTCACTTACACCCAAATCATGCCTAGGGCTTGCTTACACCCTGTACATACCATACTAAATCGTGCATAGGGCTTGCGTACATCCTGCACATACTATACCAAAGGGCTTGCTTACATCTTGAAACCACCGCATAAAGTCTGAATACATTCGTGCCATCCTAGGGGTTCGCTTAGACTGTTTGCGCAAGAAATAACTCATTTGGTATTAATTCCATCACAATTCATCTCATTCATATGTATATTATATAAATCATTCCGAAAAACTAGTGTGAACGTCACCCATTACCAACCCCTTTTCATTTCCCGTTTATTAGATATTTTGATAAGCGAGTTAGTCATATTCGGTAATACAAACGAGCACGAGGCAAACATAAAAGAGGAAGTATAACTCATGACAATCATACATAAGTATGGTAAGGCAAGCAAACAACATTAGGCATGCTTTGAAATACTTAGAAACAAATAACCCAATACGGCACAATTTTCAGCACTTTTCAAAACTGCAGAGTTAAAAAGAATGCTTTGGTAAAAATATTTCTAGGTCATATTAGGGGCAGAAATTGCACAGAAACAATAAGCAACATGTCTATTTTCAGTTCCAATTTTCAGAATTCGAACAGCACATCCAGAAATTCATCTACAAGCTATGTTCGAAAACCTATCCAAATTTGTCACATTTTGGGAAAACTAGCTTTCCTCTCAATCTACTCGATAATTTTCACCCAAATAAATTTTGTTGAAAAGAGGAGTCAGAATTCTAAATTTTGACAGAAGAATCCAACATGAGATGATTTTTCTAAAATTTTATGAAATTGCAAGAAGTGGACTATTTTCAAAGACTCAGGACCATAGTATTTTAAACAAAACATCCATGCCCTAAAAACATACAGTGAGGTGCTAATAAAATTATCATAAGCTCTAAACACACCAAATATCTTATATTAAATTCAGATTTAATAAATAAATAAATTTGATATTTCTTTTTAAATAGAGAAGCTACAGTAGTGCATATTTTGAACAAAATTGCAAGACAAAGTCACCAATTCATACCCACACGTGCATACACACCAAAAACCCTATTTACCATTAATATATAACACAAGAGAGCATACTCAACAATAGGATGAGATGGGTGAAATAATTGGAGAAGACGAGAGAGAGATGTGATTCTTACCTTAACACAAGAAAGCAACTTTTCCTCCTTTCTTTTTTTTTTTTTTTTTCTCCCTCTTCTTCTCCACTTCCCTCTAGTCACAATCTCCTTCTCTCACCCTCTCTTTGGTTGCTAAAAATGTGAGTAAGGAATTGGGGAAAATGTCTCAATTTATAGACAATGAGTTTAGATTGAAAAGAAAATTTTACCCTATATCTTAATGACTAAGGAAAGTAGAAGACTAGTAAATATTTAGATATTTTTCTCAAGTCTTCTAGGTGGTTCCACACCCAATTTTCCCCAAAAAAATATTTATAAATACCTATGTAAATATTCATGTTCAAATAAATAATAAATGAAAGAAAAATGATAAAATGTATGAATTAATTTAGAAACTAGAACAAAAAATAAATAAAAATCAAGTGTTAAGGGTATTTCCAATTATAAAGTGGTGTTTTAGGATTTAATTATAATAATATACGGAAAAATTATTCTTTATTGGACCATTTTGCAAATTTTTACAAAACTAAGGGCAAAAATGCTATTAACCTAAGGCTCAGGGTCTCAAGTGTAATTACCAAAAGTTAGGGTCTTTACAATGTATACCCCACGCACCTTATAATTAAAATATATATATATATATATATAATTGCATATTTTCTAAGTTATAAATTGAAAAAATGAAAAGTTATAATTAAATACTACATGAGATATAACCAAAGATCTCATGAGTCATAACTAAAGAAGAAAATTGATTATAATTACACAAAAAAACAAAAAAACAAAAAAACAGAACAAAATTTAGGGTATATATATAGTACATCTCTTCAAATGGTGTGTATATTAAAATTTCCCAATTCAATTCAAGAATAGCAATATTTTGACGTTATTACGTAGCAGAAAATTTTATCTTTATTGAATAATTAAAAATAAATAATAACATGCTTGGGCCCTGTTTGATAAATTATTTTTTTAATAATTTGTTAGCTTGAGTAATGTTAGAGACTCACATTTGATACTTTTAAATATACCCATAATGATATGGTAAGGAAGTAAAATCCCACATAAGTGTATAACAAATCAAAAGTTGAAACCCATCATTCCATATTATTATAGGTGAAATTGTAGAGGTTTTATTAGGAGTCTCAAACATTTCCATTTTAGCTTTTTGACTAAAATATAATGTGAAAAAAATTACGCACTTTCAGAAAATTAAGTTTTTTGTTTTTCGTTTTTTTACTTTTAGTGAATTTTTTAAATATTTTATATATTTTTTTAAAATTTTTTAAGTACACCTATTATAGATACACTTAAAAAACATAATATTTGTATAAAATAATTACCAAATAAAAAAAATGAAAATTCACTACATTTTCATATTATGTTGCACTCAATTAATTTTTTAAAATTTTTGTACAAATTTTATATTTTTTAAGTATATATCTAGATTAAGTGGATCTAAAAAGTAAACAAAATTGTTAAAATATTAAAAAAACCCAATAAAAAATAGAAAAATACAAATTGAAAACTCAAAAAATAATTTTTGAGAATTGCAAACCAAACAGAATATTATATTTGGGAATGACTCTTTGAATTTTTACAAAAAAAAAAAAAAAAAAAAATTGTAAAAAATAGAATGAATGAGAAGATATATTTGACTTTGTAGAATAAATGAAAATGATTTTTTTTTTTGCTTTTGTTTTTGGTATGAGATAAAAATTTATTGCTAATTTATTTATTTATTTTAATGATTTTGTTAACTAAAATAGTTACTTGCCAAATGAGACTTATGTGTGTATGATAACTTCTTAAATTAGAGTGTCCCATATAAATGTTATTTATCCAAGTGAGGCTTAGTATAGAAGTTACTAGCGGATGGTACACGCGATGCGTGTGTAATTCAGATAAATAAGAATAAAAATAAATAATAAAAAAATTAGCATAATAATATGTATGTTGTTTAGATGGTTATAGTGTTCTTATTGAAACCTACTGATAATAATGTCTTAAGTTCAAACATTTCTCACACCTTTGTAACGTAATTTTTAATTTACGATAGAAAAATCTGCCACGTGGCATGAGAAGGTTTAGACACCAAGTCCATCATGCACTTAATAATAGTACTAGCGGATAGCACAAGCAATGCACGTGAAATTCAGGTATGTAAGAATAAAAACAAATAATAAAAAAAAGAGCATTCAGTATGTTTGGATTCAATTTTCTAGAAATTAAATTTTTTGTTTTGCATTTTTTTTAGTGAATATTTTAAAAATTTTAAGCATTTTTTTTTACTTTTTTAGATACACTTTACTTACATGTATCTAAAACGTAAAATATTTGTAAAAAAAATATTTTAAAAAATGAATAAATACACAAGAATACGAAAAATGTATTGAATTCTCATGTTGTTTTTTTCATTTTTGGTATTTTGTGAATTTTTTTAATGATTTTTTTCACAAATATTATAATTTTTAAGTGTATTTATTTTAGGTGTATCTAAAATTTTTTAAAAAAATAAGTAAAAACAAAAAAAAATACATAAAATAAAAAATTTCAATTTTTTGAAAATTGAATTTTGAAAATCCAAACCAAACAAACTAATTGCTATTCAAAACCAAAAATTAGACGTAATTTTTAAGCTTAGTTTACACATCATGGATTTTTAAAAAAATGGGTTTAGAAAGTAGATTTGTATATAAATTTTCATAAAAAAATTAGTATTATAATATATATATATATTACTTAAATGGTAAGAATGATCTTAAACATTAATGTTTAATTTTTACATATTGGGAATTTTTTTTTAAACATTAATGTTTAATTTTTTTATATATTTTTATTTTTTTTTATTATTTTATATAAAAATAATTTAACAATTCATACACTAACAACTATCATCAAAACAAACACAATTTTACTTAATCCCTTCACTATTAATCCTTTCACTAACAATCCTCTCACTATTAATCCCCTCACTATTAATTCCTTCCATTCTACCTCTGAAAACAAACGAGGCCTAGGAGTATAAAAATGGCCCGCGGCCTGGGGTGGGCCTAACCTGTTTAGGCCCGAGCCCCTAGGCCTAAGCCTGGGCCATCATTTTGAAGCTCGGCCCATCGGTCTGCTTAAGGCCCACTCATGGCTTGGCCCACCCGAAGCCCAATGTCTTTTTTAGTGGAAAATAATAAAATTTTGCTAGAAAAAATTTAAAAAAACAAAAAAAAAATGATCAGGCCCGCCTAAGCCCAAGGCCAAGCCCAGGTCTAGGCCTACTGGGTCGGCCCGCCCAAGGCCCGAATACGCCTGGGCTTGGGCCTAATCTTTTGGCCTGTGGACCGCCTGGCTCAAATTTTGGTGGAAGTCATGAGGCAGACATGAGTCGGGTCGAGGCAGATTACACCTCACCGAACCCCCAAATGAGATGAATGAGTAAGACTAGGCCTAGTTTAGGCATTGGGTTTGAAGCTCGGGTCGTCTGTTAGATCATTAGGGAGATTATATTTACACTTAAAAAATTATTAAGCACTCCCAATTTCTAAGTATACATTATTTAATTATTTAAAATTTTATTTTACTCTCATTACACCCTATTGTTTTTTCCAAATTACCCTCAAGGTAAACTCAAATAATAAATAATAAACAAACTAAAAACACTAAATTATTTCAAAAAGTTTTCAATACAGAAAATAATTCTCAAAAAAAAAAAAAAAAATTTTTACGTTATAAATTATCCACAAGAATGCTTATGAAAAAGTAAAAACCAAACTTATGAGTACATAAGTATCAAGCACTAACAAGAAAGAATAGTTCTCAAATAATGTACTATTTAAATAACAAAATAAGAACAATTTCAATAATATGTTATTGTTAATCTAACTACTGAATCCTTTAATTTTTGTCAAAAAAATGATATAGAAAATAATTGATGGTACTTTACAAAAATTGTGAAACTTGTTCATATGAATACTTACCTCTTTTTTGATGGGTTGCTTCAAAAAATTATTTTGATTATTACTTTCATCCATTATTTAATTTTGTTCAAACTTTTTTCTAAGGTTTAGGGTTTCAAAATAATAAAAAATAATGATGTTGATGATGATGGTGAGCTTTGGTAGGGTGGATTGGAGTTTTGGAGGGAGGATGAAGAAGAAGAAGATGAAGAAAATGAATAAATAACTTTGATCTCTTGAGAAAAAAGATATAGAGATTTGAATAAGAATAACTAATTAGAATGTACCATGAGAAGAAAAAATATTATTTTAAGGTTTAATATGTGTTGTCTTTATTAGTAAATTCATATTAGGATATAATATGAATTTAAATTGGGCGTAGTGAGACATATTTTGTGTTCAAATAGAATCCCCAATCATGAGAGGTGATTTGTTGAGCTGCCTATTGGGCTGGACTATGAGCGCATAAAAAATTATGACAAAATAGGAAGAAATTAAAATAAACTAAAAAAAATGACTTCAATCTTAACCCAATCCGTTGTCCAACCTGCGAACTCATATGGGCCAAGCCTATTGAGCAAAACTTGGATTCAAGGTTTTGGCTCATGTCTCAACCTTGCCCAATCCCTTAAAAAAAAGTCCACTAAATTCACAGGTGTAGACATCCCATTTTTGATCGCCCTTGCCACTTGGGCACCATCATTTGCACACCCAATGATGAATGTACATGTTTGCCAAGTGCTTGAAAGTCTTCGGTGGAATGCCACAGCTCTGAGCCTCAAAACCATGCAAACCTTGTGCCTTGTTTTTGCACCAAAACCTCAGCCTTTCAAACCTGAGAAACTTGGGACTGCAAGCCCATTTTGTGGGTCAAGCCACCAATTTTTGGCCACCCATGTGCCTTATCGGCCAAGAGTGTATTCCCGACCACAAGTGTGTTTTTGAGATATTTTTCGCAACTGTGCGCTTGTTAGCACAGATTTATGCACCTTCTTACACGTGTATATATTGATATTTCTAAGGGAGATGCATGGTTTTCTGTATATAGGAGGCCTCTCCTTCCATTTTTAAGGTTGGAATTTTTAGAGCAAAAATTCTCTCTCTCTCTCTCTCTCTCTCTCTCTCTCTCTCTCTACAATTCTCTTTCTCTTTTGAAATTTCTTAGCTTTTTCCAAGCTCTTGCCTATACACTCTTAACCAAACCTCTCCATCTTTGAGTTAAGGTACATTTGAGCCTTGTTTGAGCTCTTAAGGGTGTGTTCGTCTTGATTTGTTGCCTAAAATTGGTTCTTCTCTTCAAGAGGTATAAAGCTTTGTCTCTCTTCTTGCTTTATTTACTCTTTTTCTCTGCTTTTCCCACTTTTTGGGTCAGTATAAACTCTGTATTTTGGGGCTGAAACTTGTGGTTTAAGACCAATAAAGGTTGAGTGGTGGTTCACCCTTCTTTACATCTTGCTTTCAAGGCCTTTACCCTTGTGTTTCCCATCTTTACACCATCTCTTTTTGAGCTTTTAAACACTAATTTTCAGAGTTATTTCAGTGGCTAAAATGTTGTTTTGAAGTCCCAAAATTGGAGGGGGTAACCTCCCCTCCTTGTGTTTGTTCACTAGCCTAGCATGCTCCATATTTTAGCTTATTATTTTAGCTTTTCTTAGCTTAATTCCAGCATGTTTTAGGACTTATTTAGCACTATTTTAGGATTTTTTTTAAGTGTTCATTGCATTTGAGCCTTGTATTGCATGCTTGTAGTGCAATTGTTCTCATAGTTTTGGTGGTTTAGGCCTTAGCCACCATCCTATTTGAGTTGATAGTGTTCATTTATCGCTTTACATACTTGTAATCACCTTTAATCACCTCTGCAACCTCCCACCTTTCTTGGCTTATGCTTTGCTTTGAGAGTTGTTTAAAACTTATTGTTCTTTTAAGCTTGAGATTGAGTTTGTCATGCTTAATGGTTTAATCTCTTTTAAGGGTTCATTATCAATGACATCTCTCTCATGCCTTAAGTCAACTCTTGATTCGAAACTTCTCTCCTTTAGAAAACTTAAACTCAATTTTGGACTTAATTAATTAAAGAATTGAAAGGTAACTAAAATGGAGTAATGAAATTGGTGACTAAAATGGGCAAGATAATAATTTGGTTTTGGTTCAATCGGACGTTAATTGAATCCTTGAATCTTAAGTCGTTTCATACTCATGAGTGATGTAAACGATTCAAGATTTATTATCAACTACTTCTCTTGATCATTCATGATACGGAGGTGGTTTTGAGAGTCTTGTTTTGTTGCATTCATTGAACTTGCACCCTTTAATTCATAAGCCATTATGCAATGAAATTGCATCCGTTGATGGTTTGTGAATCAAATTTTGCCACTCCTTTGAGCTGTTTAATGATAATGAGAGGTAAGTTGTACAAACAAACCCTTGATAATACCCTGTTCCTGCTCTATCTGTTCTCTGTTGCAGCAAGAGAATCCGGTCATTAGTGGCCTACAGGCCACCATTGGTAGACGGCAAGCCATCATTTCTAGCTTGCTGGCCACCTATGCAAAATCTAGCAGTGTACTTTTGAAGAAGAACAGAGTTGGTTCTGAGATGGAAATCAGTGCAAGTGTTCTCTTGTGCAACAGAGGCATTTGGCAACAGAAACAGTAGCTTTTTCAGGTGGAAAGTCTGCGCATGCATGAGCATTCCTCGTTTCCCAAGGAGGAGTGACTAGAGTAGTTAACTAATTATTTTATTTAATTTGTAATAATTAGTTAAGTATTTTAGCTAAATTATTCATTTGGGTTCATAATAGTTAATTAATTAGCTTAGCTTTAAATTAGTTAGCTAGTTTATTCATTCGGACCCTCTTGTTTGAGGCCACAATGTTGTAATAATGTGTATGTATTCCAATCCCACGTCTTTCTTCCTTTTATTTACTAGCTTATGATGGTTAGTTTAGGGCATCATGTTTTTGTTTAGCATCTCTCATGCCTTGCATCCACTTGTATTGTATGCATTGGGCTCGGCACATCATTCTAACTTGCATTGTCGTTTAAATACTTCTTTGAAAAAGGTGTTTAGACCACATGCCATCAAATTAATTCATATGCCATATTAATAGCCGAGCTTAGTAATTGCATATCACATGTGTTGCATTAGTTAGGAGCATGCATATTTTCTAACTCTTTCGTTTGTTTTGGCTTACCTCAGAGTATTAGATGAGTATTTATTGCTTTAGCATATTGCACGAATGTGGTTGTTGCCATATCTAGCATGCCTGTCATGAGGCTAATTGCTTAAATGATGAATTTCTTGAATGCCTGTAGATGAAGGCTAATTACTTGAATTGGAATAATTTGAGTAATGTTGATATGCGATCACTTTTTCAAGTGGTACATATTCGAAACAATTTTCAAAAACAAACATGAATCAAGTGTTCTAATTTTTGCAAATTAGTCTATACTTGTGTGTGTGCATATCACATAGTAATGCTAGCCTAAATAATCGGAACAAGAGCATATAATGTACATAAGATTCATATCATGATTAGTAAAGGTCGATCTTTGATCAGGCAAGTGGGGGTGCTTAATTCATGACCTTCCCCTCTCATACCTAAGTTCCCGAGTCGAAACAATCTTGATGATGACGGACACGTGGCCTTTGGCACGAGTCATGGGTTTCCTAAATTTTTCAAAAATATTTAGGTGGCGACTCTGTATCTGGAAAAATAGTCCATTTTTGGCATTTTGATTCAAAATCGATTTTCCAAAAGATTTGTCGGATCTGGACTCTTTGGTGTTTATCTATTTCACATTGCACTTGTGAGATCAGATTCAGAATCGTGGAAGTTTGATACTGTAGGGCTTATTTGTCTTCCGAAAGGAGGCACAAAAAGTCGAGCTACAGTTTCTGGCAACTTTGCTGGGAATTTAGAGAACTTGACTGGAAATTCATGATGTGGAATTTTATCTACACTTATATGTTCTTTGCATTGTATTTGCGTTGGTGCGCTTAAGTCACTGTGTTTACCATCTGCTATTCGTGGACGGTTTGCCGGAGGCTTGCCAAAAAGCTGACCGGTTGTGGGCTCTGCCATGTTGGGAAAACAACCCTTGGATTTGGACTACCGATGTACCACAAGATCCTCCTTTCACTTCTCGGTGTTAGGTGTGAGAGGTATATTAGGTAGCCTTGCTAAGGTACCCTTTTTGGCCATTCGACCTAGTTGCATATAGTAAAGCTATAGAGACTATTCCAAACTAGGGCAAGATGCTGAACCTTGTGCAGGATTGCGTAAAACTACTTGTTTGCAATAGATTACCCTAGTTCCTAACGAAATTAGGACACGGTAACCCTACCCCATCATAGGGGTGTTTTGGCTCTCTTTACCTGGTATACGCTTTGCAATGAAACTGTCTGAGGTGTTTTATATCGAATGCAGCTTGGTATCTATTTTGGGCAGCATTTAGTGTAGAAATACGATCCTTAGCTATGATCATATCTATTCTAATGAAATTGGGCTGAGGTGCTGTCTGTTTTCTTTTTTGCTAGATAGTCCTGGAACCATAGCTTCAGAAGGCTCCAATATCCCCAGGGTACTCTGGACTCGTGTCGATAGACTTTGTAAAGTTGGAGACCTAGTTCAGGGAAAACCAGTGTTTGCTTCACTGCCACCAGTTACAAGGCGAAGAAGGATTAGACAGAATTCACCAGTCCAGTTCCTACAACAATCACCCCTTAACTCACCTGTGTCTAGTTTGGTTCAAGAACGATCATCTACTTCCAGCCCAGCACGAGATCAATCACCTATTCCAATGGCATAGTATCCCCCAGCCAGTATGGATGAACTGATACACCATCTGCAACAGATAGTTGAGACACTGCAGCATGATGCGGTCCGTCAAACTGAGGTTATGGCCCGTCAAGTCAAGGTTATAACCAAGCTACAGTAACAACAACCGCAACCGCAGCCAGCCGTGGTCTCTACATCCCGTGTACCCACCACAAGTACCCCAGAACTCGGAGCCACTGCTAATACTGCCAATGTTCAAGAAAATCGGGGCAATCCAACAGAACCTATCCAAGCACAAGCCTCTAGAGCCCCGGTTTATCAGACCGAGGCACCATTTGAGTTCGAAGTTGATCCAACGGCGCTTAAAGTCACTAAACCGAGAAACTATTCAAAAGAGCACAAGGGTTAACTACATCCTGCATAGATGATGGGTACAATCAATCGACGGTTACTTTACTAGAGCGATTTAAAATGCCGATATTAACCGCTTTGATGGCTCTAAGACCAATGGTACACCTACCATTTTTTCAGATTCTGTGACCAATAGGTTTGACCCGAAAGTCGGAAGTTGTAATTATTCAGCCGAACCATGTCTGGAATAGCTCCCATCTGGTATGCGTAATTGGTAGACCCTGTGAAACAGGACTGGCAAGAGTTGGGCAAATCCTTCATTACGCAATAGTCCTACGACACGACGATCAAGGTCACAACTTCGTGATTTTGAGATAACACGCCAAGAGCCGAAGGAGGGTTTCTCGAGTTTGTGACTAGATAGAGAGCCAAAGTCTCGATGATGACCATGAGACCTTCCGAGAAGGATCAGATAAGAATGATTGTTCAGAATCTGCATAGCAAGTTGCTACAGAAAATGATTGTTTTACCTCTATTTAACTTTACAAAGCTTCATGAAATAGGGGTTCAAAATCAAGGATGCTATTAAACAAGAGATCATTGTGGAAGCTAATAAGCCTTTGAAGAAGAATGTTGTTCCCAGTTCCAATGTTACTACCAGTGTTAGCACAACTGTGAAATGCTCAAAAGTAAACACTGTCACCACTCCAATCAATAGCCAAAAGCCAACCACTTCAACTTGGCCCCAAGCCTAAAATTTCCATCATCTTTACATGAGTCTCTCTTAAGCTTTGAAAATGCTGCTTAAAAAAAGGTACCTAGAGCTCCTAGAACCCCGACCCCTCCCAAATCCTCTTTCACCAATATATGACCCCGCTAAATACTGTGCCTATCATCACTAGCACGGTCATGATACAAACCCTTGCATCTGCCTCCATCATAAGATTCAGGATCTTATTGACGAAGAGATCATAGTTCCACCAAAAGGACCTCAAGCCACCACTAACCCATTATCTTCACACCTCAACCTAATCCATACACTACCATCTACCTACAACCCCAGCATATACATCACCCCAAGCCATTTAACCAAGTCTGAGGTGTTTATTCCAGAAAGCACAAACTTGTGTATGATGGATGCACTTGAACCCTAATCATCTCAAACCCATGAACCCACTACTTTTGAGCAAATGAACATGATTGAAGATCTTCAGAGAACTGTGGTAGATTTAGCCTTTGGGATTTTGGCTCCATCATCAACCACATCACATGCCAGAAATTTCACTCTAAAAGGCTCCCTAATCTTGAGGCGATCTGCAATTGAAAATGACCAACTAGAAGCTATCTCAAGTCTGGGTGATGACATGTCGACAACAATTGGGCTTTGCTCCGATATAACAACCCAATCCCTTGGCAAAGTGGAGGCGAGGGGCAAGAACAAGGCCAGGGCAAGTATTGATCCTTTTGAACAACTTCAATGGGCTATTAAGGCTTTGAAGGTCAAAGGGCTGAACAAACAGCAAGTGCTTGCAGTTGTTGCAAAGACTGTGGATGACACTTTTGTCGCTCAGGTTGAGAGTATTTGGAATCTAGGGATTAACCATGAAAAGCGCTGTTGTACCAGAAACACCCCTTTTAGCTCCAATCCTATACCAATAACAGGTCATCAAACCCAGTTAACACCTGCCAACCCTTTTGTCAACCCTGGCAGGACTGGAAACCGCACCTTCAATCCCCTTTACATGACCTTGTCCAAAGCTCTCCAAATCTTCATAGGACAATGCCATCTCAAACCCCTTGACCCTCAGCCTCTCCCTAATCCCCTTCCAGCCAGGCATAATCTTGCCAAGTACAGTGCCTTCCATCAACAAACTGGCTATGACACTGGCGGTTGTTTTCGTCTTCGCCATAAAGTTCAAGATTTGATTGACAATAAGGTCATCACTACACTAGGTCCTACAAAGTCTATCGGTGCTGGATCGATGAACTTGGGGGATAATGTAACTATGTGATCGGAGATGAACCACCTGTTGATGGCGCTCATTTTACTCCAGATGTGGTGGATGGCACGCATTGTTTTAG
This sequence comes from Camellia lanceoleosa, assembly GCA_025200525.1. Classification (NCBI taxonomy): domain Eukaryota; kingdom Viridiplantae; phylum Streptophyta; class Magnoliopsida; order Ericales; family Theaceae; genus Camellia; species Camellia lanceoleosa. Next base: position 24,977,650 of record CM045772.1, on the reverse strand, counting down.
TACTTTGAAAATGTTGTTTATTGTACTTTCAGATTTGGGTATTGATTTAGTCTTGTTATGTTGTATTGAGTCAGTCTTGTGTCGAAGGTTGGTGATTTCGAGGATCTTAACTTGGACATCACTTTCCTGTTAGAGGAATTCCTTTGGATTTGCAAAATTTGATCGATTGAGACGAAGAGAGGCATGCAAAGCCTTTAATGAATGAGATCATGTTTGCTAATATGAGTACTAAGAAGGATCCTAGCTTGATCCAGATTGGTTCTGCATTGTCTTCAGAAGAGCATGAGTGACTAGTCGCTTTATTAAAAGAATTTCAAAAATATTTTACGTGGTTCTATGAAGACATGCCTGGAATTGATCTTAAGATTATACAGCATAGGATCACTCACCTCAAGACTTCGACCCTTTTGATTGCAAACCTTGAACATTGATTCAAAATGTTCAACAATCAATCACAATATAAAGGCTTGCATGGCCGACTTGGAAGCGACCTTGAACAAGGGCCAATAAATTCAATATGTCATCAAAGGAAGCTTATGAATCGGATTAGAAGTAGCCCTTGAACTAGGGGAAAAAAAGGTCAGATAGACTCGAAGATTCAAAAATGGGTCATTTCTCAAGCCAATGGAGATCGACAAGAAAGCCAAATCTCATAATCAGAGAGAAGAAAATTTATTACTGAAGGATAATCGAGTTCCTATCCGCGACACTAGGGGCAAAATTCAGACCCAATTGGATGGGCTTTTATATTATCAGTGAACCATAGCCATTCTCCTGGATTCAGATGGCTTCGAATCTCAAACCGATCAACATGGACAAGTTATACTTTTTTTTATCCTTGAGAGGCTCGCTGGGTCGAAAACCCAGAAGGGCGACCCAAGCAAAAGTTAAAGCAAAAAAAAAAAAATGAAAAAGAAAAAAGAAAAGAGAAAAATAGAGAAAAATGAAAAGAAAAGAAAAATAGCTCACAAGGTTGAAAACCCAGAAGGGCAGCTTTGGCAAAAGTTAGAGCGTAAAAGTAGAGTGTTAATACCTAAGTGCACCTTAACTCCGGAACAACGTACGGCCTGATTCCCATCTTTGGGATACGTAGGTAACTTCATCCTAGAGTTCAGCCCCAACCATTTTCAGCCTGCTTGTCTCATTCATGTTGATTGGCTTATCCTTGTTCAAACTCGGCTATCCTATCTATGTCTAATTGACTCATCTTCGTTCAAATTTGGATTGTCCTATTTTATTAAAAGATTTAATTGCAGGACAAATCAAGTTCAGATCTAAGGTTGTGCATCTTAAGAGTTAATTCCTCGTTGGTTGAGAAGTGGCCATTTGCCAAAACAGTTTTTGAGGATTTTTAGTAAAGTTGACTAATTATCACAAAAATTATTCCATTTTTCCAAAATTGGACCATTTCTTAGACCCAAAAAGGGAAAATTTTTAGTACTCACAACTTGACTTACATGATTTTAAAGTAGAAAGTCGAACAAGTATGTTAATCTAACCCTTATGTTGGTCAAAATTGTTTTAACAGAAATCCAAAAAAAAAAAAAAATTAGTCAAAATAATGAACTAGGGGCATAGTCGAGCTAGGTTTTCTGTCTTTTCCCCATTATCAATGCACTAACCAAAAAAGGGCACAACTGAAGCTAGTAGAAGAGGCCAAAAACTCTCTCAAGCAGTGAGGTATTGAACTAAGTGCGAAGCATGAATGCTGGATATTCGATCCCCTTTATAAGGTCCACAACTTCCAACTTATCCTTCAACCACACCTGGGAAGGGATAAAAAATAAGAGAGATTAAAGAATAGAGATATGTGCGCTGAGAGAAAAAGTAAGGAAAATGGCTTTTTAGAGAAAATAGAGATTGAGTGCCAAAGTGATGAGAGAATCACAAATAAGAAATGGTGGGAAACAATACCTAGAAGCAGGCTCCCCATGAACCGAGAGGTCTCTCGCTATTGGAACATATCGGAGTATTGTGTTTGTTGTTTTTGTTTGTCTCGATTCTTGTTTTGAGTCATTATGAGTGTAAATATTTGTGTTTAGCTTGTTTTACTTTGTTTTCTTTTGTTGAGTTGTTTTGAATGTGGTCACAGAGGCTCAATACAGTCAAGAACTCATTTCTCGGTTCAATTGCAAAAATAAATCGTTTTGTGCTCAGAGTGCCGCTCCATTCCCACCATGATGTGCAAAATGTAATTTCTTTCTTTCAAACCGCAGGTCCAACCCGACAAAAAAAGAGCAATAGAACAAGGACCTATCTGAAACTACATAGGTTCCAAACTGCAAAGCAAAAGAAAAAGAGAGAAAATTTGAGCATTTGAGCTTGTTTCAACTTCAGCAATTTCCGAGATTGCATTCTGTAGACGTCCCCGAACGTCCCAAGAGGGAATCTGTTTTGTTCATTGGGCTCACTATGATTCGAGGACTCAATGTCACGGTCTCATATCTAATCTCGCAGAGTGCAATGCAAGACCGATGAATCATCAAAGAGTCCAAATCCAAGAAATCGTTTTGAAAATGATTTTTGAAAGAAATGCCAAACATGGATTGCTTTGCAGATCAGAGTCGCCACCTAAATATTTATTTTGGGGAATTTAGGAAACCTTCGACTTGTTGCCTAAGGCCACGTGTCCATCATCACCAAAGTTGCCTCGGCTAAAGGAACTTAGGTACGATTAGGGAAGGTCGCCGTGAGCATTCCCTTCGCCCGATCAAAGATCGACCCTTACAAAACATGATAACTAGTTTTCAAAACATTATGCATTCTTATTGCGGATATTAGCTTAGATTTACTATGTGATGCGCACAGCATACAAGTATAGATGGATCGCTCAATTGGAACGAAACATCTTATGTTTGTTTTGAAAGCGGTTTGCTACTCGCAAGTAGGCTAAAATGTGGATTTGCCACCCTCGTAGGCTTAGAAAACATGATTTTGCCACTCTCAAGTGGGCTTATAACTCCCAATCAATGAATTGTTCCAATTCAGATAATCCAACCTCCACCCACAGGCACTCAGGCAGTTATATCACATAAGCACATAGCCTTATAGTAAGCATGCTATCATGGCAGTCACTCACACACATGCAAGGATGCTAAACCATAAACACTTACCGAGTACTCCAAGCCAAAACAAAAACTATGTTAGATATCCATACATGATCCTAACTATGCTGAGATGCCTAATGCAACACATACAAGTATGCAACTAAGATAGCCTCGGCTATTCTAAACATGGCATATGAAATGCAACAGATAACATATATTCAACTTGGAATTGAAATACAATGCAATTAGTATGATACGCCGAGCCCAGTGCATGTAAGACAGATGAATGGATGCAAAACATGCAAGCATAAGTAGGCTAATTGAAACATGCCCTAATCTAACCATCATAAGGTGGTAAATAAAAGGAAGAAAGACGTAGGGTTGGAAGACATACATCACACACACGCACACTTATTACAATTGTGCCCTCGCTCGGAGGGTCCGAATAAATAATACAGTCCGAATAAATAATTACAGTCCGAATGAATAATTAAATATTATAAAACCCTAATTAATTAACAAATTAACTGGGAAAGCAAAATAAACAAATATGCAAATCCATGGACCGCCACTTATTAGAATGATGAAAGATGCATGTATGCTCGAGCTGCCTCATCGAGAAATTCCTCGCGATGCCCCGATTTGCCTCTGTTTGCAATTAATTCTGGAATGCTGTGCAAGGCTTTAGAAAGTTGCTAATTTTTGGTTTGTTACAACAGAGAGCAAGAAAGGGGCATGGCAAAGTATTTTCACATATATATGCACACCTCGATCCTCGTGCCATCAATCACGCATCCCGATGCATGATGGCCGAGGAGTCGAATTGCACGACTTGATGTGAAATGAATGCACATGACAACACAACAAGGCCTAGACTCCATCATGGGTAATCCGGAGTGTTGACGACCAGAAATTGAGACACGTTTCGTCACTTGGAGTACGAAACGTCCCTTACTTCCCATGCTTGGGTTAACTCCTATCCCAAACACAATGCAATGAGATGGCATATACAATGCAACAAACATGCAACCTAGCATATGCAATGCTATGGACTAAAATGGCATACACAATGCACGTGACACAACAGGTCATACATAATGCTCTAACATGCAACCTAGCATACGCAATGCTATGGACTAAAATGGCATACACAATGCACGATGGACTTACACCAATATGAGTAGACCTCAACCACACCCACATCAGTAGCCATATGATGAAAATGAGACAATCGAAATACATGTAAACATCCACGAATGCAATGGACCGATCCTAAGCCACAACATGCAACTCTAACAAGGCATGGCAAGGAATGAAATATGGCATAGGATGGCGCATGATACAGCTCTGAAATGGCATAAAATATGGTCTCGAAACATGCAAATATGGCACACAATGCAAGCTAGAGGGCCCGGGTACCGAAACTAGTGAAGTGTGTTACACTATAGGTACCCAAAGCAATGCACCAAAGGAAAACCAACCCAAATAGACCCTAGGCAGGTCTGAAACACGGGGAAATGGCCTAAAATGATGGCTCGAATGCAACGAAATGGAGCTCAGTCAATGGTCCAAAAGCAAGGCATACAAGTGTGACTCTCAAACACATTTAAAGAGTACAAAACATGGCAATATGGCATTCAAAGAAGCTCTAAAATATGATGTATAATGAGCCCAAAACATGAACACAGCTCAATATATGCATGGAATGAACCTCAAAACTCAAAGTTACGCATGGGTATTGAACTACAAGCATGCAAAACCAACATCATTCAACCATGAGACCCAAAAATAGAGCTAGGGCAGTCCAAAATAAGCACAATATCGGTTTAAGACATGGCCAAAAAGTGTTAAAATCAAGGGTCAACAAAGCATGCAAAGAAAGCTAGTGAACCATGAGTTACACTACAACTATACGAAGCATATGAAGGCACACCAAACCAGCCAAAACAGAAGTATTCCATTCCAAAATATACCCAAATAACCACTTTGAAACTTCGGCCAATGCATGCAAAATGATGGGCTCCTTTGAAAGGCCAATAAGGGGTTGTTCTACACATGCATGATGGACACACATTAATGGCAAAAACACCTCTAGACAGAGGTTCTTGAGGGTTCTAAAACCCACTAAAAAGAGCCTGAAATGGGTCTAGGAAACATGCAAATAAAGGCCCCTTTGAAAGGCCTTGAATGGGATTGTTCTACACATGCATCAAAGACACAAAATATGGCCAAAAGGGCTCTGGACAGAGTCAAGGCAGACCTTGAAACTCATAAATAATGGCTTGAAACAAGACTTCTCAACATGCAAAATGGAGCTCCTTTAGAAGGCCAACAAAGCTAGTAAAGAGAACAAGGGGTGAGAGGGTCACCCCTCTCTGATTTTAGGGCTCAAAAACACATCTAAGCCACTGAAAATCCATTGGATTTCAATGGCTAAAAGTCCAAACCAAGGCCAATGCAAATGCTCAAATGCATGGCTCAAAGCATGAGGAAATGAAGCATGAAAGGGGGTAGATGACCCCAAAAAAAAAGAGTCCTTAAACAAACATGTTTAGAAGATCAAAACAAGACTTTTTCAGTTTATGTCAAAAACCAAAAATGCTTGCAAATAGGGCTAAGTTATGAAGCAAAATAATGCAAAATGGGAGAAATGATGACTTACCCTTGTAGCACAAAGAATGCAACAAGTTCTCGACCAAGAAGGTGAGCCTTCAACCTCAAAAAACAACTCCAAGGTGATTGAATGGATGGTGGAGGTGGTAGGCTATGAGGTGTAGTGTAAATGGCTAAGAATATTAGGGTTTGGAGCTTAAAGAAGAGAGCTATGGAGGGTAGAAGTGTATCTATCTCAACCAAATGTTTCTAACCCTTGCAAATGGAGAGAGAATGTTTGTTTTATAGAGGAAGAGAGCCAAGGCTTCTTGGAGAAGCCTCAAGACAGGTCAAAGCTTCTCAAAGAAGCTTAACCAAAAGGGTTAAACTTGAGGAAGCTAGACTAAAGGGGTCAAGCTTTTCAAGAAGCTTGACAAAGGGTCAAGCTTCTCCTTGAAGCTAAGCAAAATGATCAAATCTTCCTTAAGAAGACAAACAAAGGGGCAAATCGGAGGAAGGGTCAAGTGCTTCACACTGCACAAATTGTAGTTGTACCTGAGAGGGCCAAAAAGGAGATGGTTGGTCGACCAGTTCAAGTGGTTGGCCGACCAGGGTTCAAAAGGGTCAAGGTGCAAAGCTGGTCGGCCATACCAGAAAAGTGGCCTCCCAGATGAGTAGAATACAACTATATGGTGGGAGACCAGAAAATGTGACCTAGGAGCGAGGAAAACTAGCTTTTTAGCAAGGTTCAAAAGGGTCAAGAAGAAATACTGGTCGGCCTACCCATATTGGTGGCCTCCCAGATGAGTACAACACAATGGTGGTATGGGAGACCCGAAATTATGGCTCAAAAGTGAGGAAAACCAGCTTTCTGTCAAGAAAACCGACTAAAGAAGAGAGAAAATGGTCTCCAAAAGAATTGCTGGTCTCCCACTATAGTACCACCTTCCAAACAATGAAAATAGGGTCCATGCCAAAAATGAACCCACATCGATGCAAAACGAAGGTTTGGGGGCCAAAACGCGCAGTCTGGGGCCCCAAAAACAAGCTCTTAAGCACCGGAGGTGGCGTATGACCACGAAGGTGGTCTCCCGGGCCATAGTGTCCCTCTAAGGAGAGGAAACAAGGTGTGTGCCAAAAATCGGAGCAAACAGAGGTAGTTAAGCGGTCCCGAACTGAGGCACACGACCGACGGCTCCGAAAATCGAAAACTGGTCTCCAAACGGGAAAAATAGCCTACGACCACGAAACGTAGCCTACGGCCACTGAGAGATGGTCTCTACGAGACCTTCCTCCTCTTCGAAGAGAAAACAGAAAAGACTTGGTTCGCAAATCGAGGCAAAGCACAAAAGAGCCCCGAAGTCTGGAGGCAAAGCTCGCAGCCGAGACTTTGAAACCTCAGAACGAACACAATCTGCATCATCACCGAGCACTCAATCGGTGACATCTGAGCCTTATGCTGGCCAAAAATAGGGTGGCCATAGTTGCCCTCTTGACAGAACTCAAAGTCACACGTGACGGAGTGAATGTCAAAGCCAGAGACGACCCATTTTTGACAAGGTCAAGACTTAGACAAACAGCAAATAAAAGAGATGCGCTCACAGTATGCCCTCAAGTAGCGGGAAAAATGCAAAACAATATGCACCAAGTCGAACGTGAACTCATGATCATGAAAGCAAATAAAGTAATGAAGCAAGTATTCGCATAGATGCAACAGCTTTTAAGCAAGAATGCAAAGCAACAACTACATTTCATGCATTTAAGAATGCGAGAATTATTCAATTTTCGCCACGCCTCACACGGAGAAGATATAATACTTAGTGCGGTTCGCTCGTCGCACCAAACTCAAATGAATGATATACAATATCGCGGCTCGTAAAGAGAAACTTAACAAGCACAACATAGTTAGCAACAAATGTCCAACGTTATATCGAATGCGGATAGACATGATGCCGATGGAAAAGTGCATCGAATGCGAGAAGAAATGTGCGCCAACGCAAGTTAAGCATGAGGGTATGACAATACCAGTGAAAGCGTACAACAATGCAAGTGGTATGCATGAGAATGCAAGGACGCGCATAACAATGCAGATAAGTGCAAACTCAATGCATGTTTGACATCGAAACAACGAGCAAAGAAATGCAAGTTTCAACGAGTGCGACTCAATCGCGACCTCGGTTTACCTCCCGAAGGGTCACAACATACCCAAAAAGGATACATCTTGCTCTTGATTTAATAACGATGAAACACGATCGAAAGTTGGAGTTGAAGTTCTCGTGAGGATTTCGCGATGAAAAGTGCACTTTCTTTGTACTTTCTAGTGCCGGACTCCGATCATCACCAAAATTTGTAGGAGCTCAAAGAGACCTTGGAGACCACCTTGGGAACACCACCGACCAGGTGGGGAAGCCACCACCATGGTTGGTGAAGAGGGGTGGTCGGCCTACTGTAAAAGGTGGTCGGCCACCACCCAGCCCAAATCAGGCGCTTTTGTCCTTTCATCCTTGTTTTTTAAATGCACATTGCCTAACACCTTTTGGCTCACACCTTCAGATCCCAAATCACCTTCTTCTCCTTCCTAGACCATTTTCTTCCTCAGATCTTCCGCTACTATATACGTTTTCCAACGCCCCAATAGAAGTTGTTTCGAAAACTTTCGCCTCTTACTTTAAACCGATTAAAAATTTGATTTCGAGCTTCTTTTCCCATTTTCACCACTTGAGGTAAGTTTGTCTCAATATTTGGGAACATTTTCCGGAGTTGACTTTTGTTGACTTTTTTCCAATTTTGGTTCATTTTGCTCATTTTTGCTCATTTTTGCAGATTTCTGAGATAGTAGGTCATTTTCCCATGGCGGAGGGTCCTCCAGCGCCGAGGTGATCCAGACATTATGTCTTTGCCTCGAGAGTTCGGCCGCTTGATCCTCGAGAGGTATCATCCTCGAGAGCACGCCCTCCATCAGCCACTTTCTATCATTTTACCGATTTTGATCACGAAAGCACTGTGGATCTGCTATTATGAGCCGAGTCCCACCTCTCTCATCAGCACAAGAGGTATGTACTTCACTTTACATTTTCGCTTTTATATTCGCATTTCACGCACATTTCATGCTATGTATGCTTATCTGCTCGTTCTGAACACATTCGCATGCCATACTTCTGCTCATTCTAGCACACAGCTTGTTCTGAACACTTAGTTTATAACGCAACATTCCGTTTGCATTTTGAACACACAGCTCAAACACTTGAATTTCTGAACACGCAGCCCATATATTGATTGTGAACACACAGCACACACTTGTTGAGAGTTGAACACGCAACCCAAACACTTGATGCTGAACACATAGCTTGAACTTTTGAGATAAACACACAGCCCACTGATTTTGAAATCTGAACACACAGCTCAAATACTTGATGTTGAACACATAGTTCAAACTTTGAGATGAACACACAGCCCACTAATTTTGAAGTCTGAACACACAGATAGCTCAAACACTTAACGTTGAACACACAACTCGAACTTTGAGATGAAGACACTGCCCACTGATTTTGAAATCAGACACACGTTTCACACTTGTTGAAAGTTGAACATGCAACCCAAACTTTGAGTTTCCTAACACGCATGACCTTCAAATTTGAGGTGAACACACAACACATACTTCTGTATTTGCATCGCAACTTCATACACTTCCATTCCAACACACATCATATACTTCATGTTGAACACATAGCTCACAGATTGTATCTCGATCGGTTTTCACACAACTCATACATTTCATTTGCACGCAGTTTCACTCATTTCCCATTCAAACCGAATACATGTGTTCATGGCAGTGTCTTCCGTGTTACACGAGGATATGGCTCCATCGCTAGGGAGTGGTATATAGAGCTCTGGAGGCCCTCGTGATTAGTTGACCAGCAGGTTTGGACCCTTCAGACAGGATATCTCGCTATCCTCGCTAGCGTGACATTGATGGGACGCCCTAGAGAGATGATGGGACACCACCAACTCTTCCATTTCTCACTGGGGACATGACTATGACCCTGCTCGACTTTGTCAGACAGCCTTGACGGGAGGTCGGGCGATCCCTTATTACGAGGATATGGGCTTAATGGGAGGCCGCTGGATCTATCTATTGGGAGCTCACCCACGGTTGACAAATCCTCGCAGAGTCCGGCATACTCCGGTTTTCCTCACATTTCAGAGAGAGGGTGTCGAGACTCCCGAGGAGATAGCGAAGACACCCGAGGGTTTTATGTTCCTCTTCAGACCACTTTGTTCTCCGACGGGGGAACACTGTTGGGATATATCGATGAGTGCCTGGTAGACTCTAGTCGGCCAAGATGACTAGGGTGGCGCTGGGTTTAGCTATCCTCCATCGTTACATGAGCTAGACCTCCCATGATGGGGAACATAGTTGTCGGCTATTGGAGAGCCCCGGAGGTACTTTCGCCTCTTGATTTACATTTCGCTTTCATTATCTCAGACATTGCACACACAAGACACCTTACATTCTATACTTTGCACTCTCTTCTCAAGATTCTCAGATTCTCTCAGATATTCTCAGATTCACATTCTACACTCGGCGTGCAAGATTCTCAGATTCGATGGCTTTTGCTCCTTTTTTCGATAAAGATGGGTTTTTACATACTTCTGACGCTAGTAATTTCAGAAGCTTGAGGTGGAGGTGCCTCTCATGATCCCTACTTGCCAGTGTTTGAGGCTAGTACCACCGAGAGCTCGGAGACTTTCCTTTCACGCGCTGGCAGTTTTCCGACAAGGCGGCCGACAGAGGTAATTCAACTCTCAATTCTCCATGTTTTCATCTTTGATTTATCTTGCACATTTATGATTTTAATCGGCTTATGCATTTGTTATCCGCAGATCACATGGCACCCCGGTGCCTTTGGGTGGAGACATCCGATTCACATCGAGGATGGGTCGCTTCTCAGATAGATCCTATTTGAGGGGCCACCGGTAGGCCTGGTTCTGGGGGACCGCTTCTGCCAAGCCGTGACTATGGGCTTCCCGAGGAGTGTTCTCAAAGACCTCGGACGATATGTGATCCATGATAGGCTCACTCCTCAGATGTCGATAACGCCATGTTGCGCACCGACGTATTGCTACATTTGGAGGGAGTACGCAACCCATCATACATATTGATACCTCCATCGACAGTGTCCAGACTCCCACGAGGAGGTTTGTCAGCATGCCATCCTCAAGTCACGCCTTACCTAGAGACATTCCTTCACTAGTAGAGCAGCACATCGAGGTGGGGACTGACCGTCCCCGATTCCCCGACTTATCATCACGCCAGATGGCTAGATATCCCGCCCGAAAGGATTGGCGGATGGCGATATCAGACTTCCTACCCGATTCCGATAGAGCCTCCTATGCCTGGTCACCCATACGTTAGTGATCCTGACTCATCACCAGTATGTTCCACTGTTTTTCATGTATCACTCAGATACTTAGGCACTCATTTATTCATTGATGATTTGAGCTTGTATCCCAGCCACCCGTAGAGTACATGGAGGATGCTCGAATTGGTGGCCTCACTTGAGGCATGGTCTTATGGAGAGGCGTAGCATTTGTTCATCACCTGTCTCGGTACTCTTTAGTTTTCTTGCATTTATCATACTTCTAATGACATGCTAAACTTGAATATTTCACTGCATTGATTGATCGACTCTATGCGTAGAGCACATCTGACACACACCATATTTATGTACTATATCTACATACATCCACTCCATGTGGCTTTTTATATGTACATCTGATATACATATTTTGGCTGATGTATTCAAATTGCACAGCCTTTTCTTTCTTTTCGATGCCCCCGCTTATATATCGAGCCTGCATCGAGCCATCTAGGCCTTCCCGAGGAGCTGGGCCATCTGGGCCTTCTCGAGGAGCTGGGAGAGGGGAGTCGTCTTGTAGACGAGGCGGACGCAGAGCGCATGTCATAGAGGAGGAGTCCAGTGAGGAGGAGGAGTCTCCTTAGATCTTAGTCGAGACATCTGCAGAAGGATGACTGAGTCGGGCTCGAGGCGGAGGTGATGCCGAGGAGGATTCGAGGACAAGAGCCCGATTCTGATGGTGGTGCTGGTGAAGATGGTGCAGACTTCTCAACAAGAGACGAAGAGGGCCTCTTATTCTGCACTTGAGAGCACCGGCGCAGATGTTCTTGCTTTATTTGCCTTTTACTAGTAGTTATAGCACATTGTACATTATTAGGCGCTTTATTTTCGTAAAACTTGTACCCTTGTTGTAAAAATGTTGTAACAAAGGAAGCATGATGGAATGAAACAATTTTTGTTCAAAAGTGTAGTATTTATGTTCTTAGCATATCGCATCGCATCATTTTTGCACAAAAATGAGTTTGAATGAAAATTGTGCATTGAAAATTGCCAAGTCAGTAGTGAACCGACACAACAAAACTAAATAACTTAACTTACTAAGAATCAACAAAACCTTAGCAAGTTTACAACTCGATAAGCAAGACACAACAACGTGAGTAAACAAAGAGTAACAACTCGATATACAAAGCCTTCGACAACCCGATAAAACTTAACGACTCGATAAGCAAAAACAACTTTGTAAGCAAAATAACAACTCGATAAGCAAAAACAACAACTCGATAAGGTGATTTAACAACAACTCGATAAGCAAATGCATTTTGACGATCGGGTGATGAACGATCCGAAACAGTAGGAAAACTCAGACCTTTAACACTCCCAATGCATGGAAATGCTAGGAACTTTCTTCCAGACGCTAGGACAAGACCAAACCATACTTCTCTTCATGGTCGACTTAACTGAGCTAGCCGGCCAACTTTTTTTTCATTGGAGGCGAGGGGTGGTCGGTTTACGGTAAAAGGTGGTCGGCCACCACCGCTTAGCAACCACAAATTTTCGACACGTGTCCCCACAATGCTGTCTTAACCTCTTTAAAAGTTCCAACCTCATGGTTCATTCATTTCATCTTAGTTTTGCATCAAAATGGAGTATGCTCATCCAAAATCTCACAAATTTTGATTGCTTCTCCGGATTGCTCTAAAAGTTGAACTTCCGGCTTTGCTTGAATGCACTATTCACGCTGGGCCGCAACATCTTCTTTTCCTCCATGCCGGCAAGATTTTGGAACCGTAGAACATACGTCTTTAGCTTTAGCGGGCAAGAAATGTGTCCTATTTTCGAGGATTTCCAAGCTTTGATGGAGTCCGAGCGCAATGAGGAGATCTTGTCTCAACTCCGATTTGGCCACGTCCAAGCCCTAGGACAAATGTGCGGCCTCACTTTGCATGATGCTCGATCATTGATTCATGACAGGGAGCTGGACATCCCCAGCTTGGTTTGTCAATTTTCTGATGCTAGTAACCGCGACGACCATCATTGGTAGGGCTATCGGCGACACGCGCTTTGTCTATGCTTGCTATCTCATTTGTTGCTTGCCTCAGGTTCCGGAGGATTCAGTGTCCGGTTGATCGAGGTTGCCCAAGGTTTGAAGGGGGGCAAGAGCTGCATTGCCATGACATTGGCTAAGATATTGATGGGCTTAGACGCTTTTCATCGCCGGGAGACGGCTAGGCTTACGGGGAGCCCACTACTATTGCAGGTAATGCTTCCCACCCAATCTCACATATGTGTTGCTCACATCACTCGGCCCTCAGGCTCAGTTTTATCTCACAAAACCCTTTTCTTACTTTTCTCTTATCGACACCTTCAGATTCTTTATTCTCTCATTTTTCATCCCTCCCAGTGCGGTTGATGGACGTTACAGATTCTGGTGGAGTCTTGCTCGATAGCTATAGCTTACAGCGGCTACTTTTTTGACAACGTCTGGTCGATGCCCTAGATAAGGGGGTGGTGGTACTAACCGATGTAGTTTGTCCGCGGTATCGCATCACTTTTGGCATTGCCCTTGGCTCAATCTCGGCCAAGAATGAAGTTACAACACTTGACCCGGAATCAACCTCGATTCAATCGATTGGCATGACACACTGTGTCTTCTATTTTCCAGCCTAAATCAGTTCAATGCCCAAAATACGATTCAGAGACATGATCGACTTGCTCCGCCGAGGGGATACAGTGAGTACTCCCTGCCATGTATTCCTGCACTCGAGGCGGCTCAGCTTGTCTTGCAGATGCCACACAAAGATGGGAGGACTAGGAGAGCTCCTGGGGTCCCCGCCTCCCACTTTTACAGATTACACTTTTTTGTCCGATGAGTGCTTGATTGGCTTCAATGAAGAGGCAGGAAGGGCTCACTTTGGCATCAGAGGCTTCCGGACCGACCGGGAGAGGGCGCAGAACACCCCGGGGACTATCTATGCCTTGATTTATTGGGTTTTATTAGTACTTTCAAGCTTTTTTTATGAATGTAACAAAAGCAACTTCAATTTGTATGTAAGGAGCAAGAGAACTCAGATTGAAATCAATGAAATTGAAGGTTGTGGGTACCGTAAATTTTTCCGCTGGTCCAAAAATGGTCTAAGTTAGTAAAAGATTAATTTTGAAAAATTTTCAAAACCATTTTCGATATGGATCAAAACCGACACGCCGAAATTTCTCTCACCGAGATGCACAATCTCGGATCCCAGCTACTGTAAAGTTGCCCCGAGTCTCAATAGTACCACGGCACCGCAAGACAAAGAATAAAGTTGCCCCTAGTCCCGAAAAAACAAAAAATGATCGCGACCGGGAGAGATCAAGAAACCAAACTCTTGAATGTTTAATAGACAAAGATGAAGCCAGATGATCAATTGGACAAAGCGTTGATCGGGGAAAATTTATGTATCAATCTTCAGATGAAGGTTGCCCACGATCCCAAAGATGTCGTGAATCTGCTTCACGGGTTCGTGTTCGGGTTCACTCGAAAGTATTTTCTACTCTCCTTTTTACGCTCTAACTTTGCCAAGGTCGCCTTTCGCGTGTTTTCAACCTCAGAGCTTCCGGGCTTTTATAATTTTAAATTTTATGCTCTAACTTTTGGCTAGGGTCGCCTTTATGGTTTTTCGCCTCAGCGAGCCTTTCAGGTAGCTATTTCTTCAACTTGTCCATGTTGATTGGTCGGGAGAACTCTAGGCCATCTAGGTCCATCGTAACCACAACCAATTTTAAATCAACCGTATAGACTTTGATGATGTAGGGACCAGTCCAATTGGGTCTTGAACTTGCCCCCTGTCGTGGGATGGGAGCCAAGTTGTCTTTGGAGCACCAAATATCCTTCCTTCGTATTCCTAGGACTCTAACTTTCTTGTTGAAAGCCCCCGCAATTCTAATGCTGTTGATAACCTTGAACATGGTACAAAGAAAGGTTTTCATCATATGCCATCAAAGAAAGATGAGTTCCTTCAAATCTGCTCCATTGCTAATTCATTTCCAAATTTATCCGACACTCACCAAAGACTTCCTCAAAGATGGAACTTCAATCTCGATAGGCAGAACTACTTCCATCCCATAAACAATGAATACGAAATGCCCAAAGAGAGTTCTAATTGAAGTCCGGTAGCCCCATAGAGCAAATGGGAACTTATCCGGTCATCTCCGATATAGGGTTTCCACTCCATCTTCGCGAGAAGATGTGTTTGATATTCTGTTATGCCCTACCGATTACCCAGTATTGGTCTCATGCCTATGAGCAAAGGATGTCTCATATGAAACGCTTGTATTTTCTCCCAACAAGTCAATCACTTCTTCTTGAAGTGGAAACCATTATCCGAAATGATCCTGTCATTTGCGGTAGACCCCATAACTGACAGATGATGTTGTCGATGAACTGGGTGCAACATGTGAAGCCTTCAACACCGCATAGGATTGGGCCTTCAACCCACTTCTTGTGAAGTAATCTATTATGCATTTAGGATGAACTCCATGCCCATTCAATTTTTAGAGTAATGTTTCTCGATCACATCGATTCCCCAAATTGCAAAATGGCCATGCATGGTCATCATATTGTACATAGCTTCGATTTTATGGATGTTCATGCGATTTGCACTGGATCTAACATTTGTGGGTATCACGAACAAAGCCGATACAATTCTTTTTCCATGCAGTGGACCCAGATAACCTTCGCCTGTCTGTGATCTTCACGCTTAGCATTACCCTGCTCATATGCGCACTACACATTCCCCCATGCGTATGGCCTCCATCGCATTTTGATTCTTCACTTTTAACGCATAAATTATATCCCCAAATGACCTCTCTTATACAATTTACTCCGCAGATGATTTAACCTGAATTGCCATTCTTCCGATTAGTTCTTTTTCATCCTTGGCACTTACCCGCGGATATGCTTCTTCTAAGAAATTCCAAATATCGTGAATACCTCAGGGTTCTTCATCGGAACCTCATCTATAGCGCAATCGACCGTGTTCTGAAAGCCGCACAAATTTTGGTCGATAAATGCAATTGGTATTTATCCCGACTCCAAACGGATGTCTATCAAGGAAGATAGAGTTGTTAGTGAATCAAGGAACCTTGTTCTCTTCTAACAGATGAGCAAAGTTTAACTTCTCAAACCGAGGAATTCATCAAAGTCCAAGGTCCGGTGATACATAATCATCTTTTTCTTCTTGACTTTCCAATCTCCTTTTTGCTTGAGATACAACAAGCGTTTGAGTCCCCGGCGACGCCCAAGCACCATGGCCCCTAATTCTAGGGCCGCTTCTAGACCGCAATGCATGCCTTATATTCGCCGTTGTTCGAGACTTGACCTGAGTTTGAATGCTAGAGGACATGGAGTTGCTCAAAAAGCACGCTAACAAGCCTATCCTATTGCTAGGTACTTGTCGTTGAGTCGCCAAAGTCATCGCCCAAAACTGCCGTCGTATATGAAGAACTATTTATCTGGGAATAAGTATCAATCGCTTACCTCCCTTCCATCGGATGATCGGGTTAATAATTTGC
The DNA here is from genome assembly GCA_025200525.1 of Camellia lanceoleosa. Classification (NCBI taxonomy): domain Eukaryota; kingdom Viridiplantae; phylum Streptophyta; class Magnoliopsida; order Ericales; family Theaceae; genus Camellia; species Camellia lanceoleosa. The sequence goes on along the minus strand of CM045772.1, from coordinate 24,961,101 downwards.
TAACGCTTTTCCTTTGACCGACTCTATGTACATATATTTCGTATCAAATTCGAAAAGCAACAAAGAACTAACTATTAGCTTCATTTCCGGTGAAGCTGCCGGTTTCCTCGAGATATTTGATGGGATCTAATCTTGAAACCAACTTACAAGAGAGTGAACTTAAGAGGAAAATAGCCTTCTTGGTAGCCCATACCAAGGCTAAGCAAGCTTAACGGTGTAGCTTATCTCATACTCCAACATCTTCTTGCTCGTAGTAGATGGCTCTCCACTTTGTCCCTTCCATTCTGCGCTGCCGAGCATGCAGCCTGTATTGTAGTCTCTTTACCACCGAAAAGATACAAAATCAACGGTTCTTTCTTCATTCGGGCGTGACAACACTCAAGTGTTCTCGTAAGTGGCTCCTTGATCTGTTCAAAACAAATTTTGGCATCGGGCCGCCCCATTGGAATTCTTCCTTTCTTTAAGAGGCCAAAAAGTGATTCATGTCAAGCGTTAATTTCGGAGATAAACCGTCTATGAATTGCACTTTACCCGTAAAGCCTCGCGACCTCCTTTTCATTCTGGAAGTGGCATTTAAGATTAATGATTTTAGAAGGCCTACTTTTATACCTCTCAAAATTCAACTTAACATTTTCCCCGGGTCAGTAACACCCAACGCTCACTGGTGATTCAAACCAAGAATCGACTCCTATCCTTTGGAAGAATTCTTAAGTGGTATTCCTTTTTTTCTTGGACTTGACAATCATGTCGCTCCACGTGACAATTCCCAACCCCTCTTTGTGGACTGCGTCATGCAACATGTGGTCGCGGCCTGCTGATATGTAGTCGCGGTTTTTTCAACCCAAACGCATCACCTAGCAGCAAAGAGGGCCTCTACCAGG